>PNEQ01064754.1:0-30514 GCA_003012365.1 Medauroidea extradentata | reverse complement strand
ATATGCATTTTTACGAGTGTCCTATTAAAGTTACAGTCACTATGATTGGCCGTCGGGTTCGAGCTCTATCAACGTTTCTTTGTAAACACATTTCACCCCTTTTCACCCCTTTAGAGGTCGAATTTCGAAAAATCCCTTCTTAGTGCTCGCCTACGACCTGAAGGGAACCCCCACAAAAAATTTCACGATTCTAGGTCCAGTGGTTTGGGCTGCAGTTTGATATGTCAGTCAGTCAGTCAGTCAGTCAATCAGTCAGCTTTCATTTTTATATATGTGTGTATATATATATATATATATATATATATATATATATATATATATATATATACATATATTTATTTTTATTTATTTATTTATTGTCGACCTTATTGTCTTGAAGTAATATCCTGAGTTTTGTCAGTTTACGTCGATCATTTTTGGTTTATGAGGAAATCAAAGTTTTAAAATTTGATTTTCAAAGGCGAATTACTCCTTTAACATCACGATTACGTACAAAGTGTCTTTCATATTCCCTGCTTTATTTTTCACAAGAAATCACCTACCGGAGTTTGTCGGTGTTTTTGTGAACATCCTATATATAATAGTCTATAATAATTAATATTATATCATAAAATTGCAGGGTCATAACTGAATGTGCCATAGATGTTATCCATTGGCGAGAAGATCACATGCTAGTTCACTGACTTGATCCTAGAGGCCAGCGTGAGGAGTGTTTCATGTGATTTTTCACTCTTGGCGTTTCTCACTTTAAAGCCTAGAAACAGCAAAATACGTCCAACCAGGCCATCTTGACAAAATGATACGCTTCCTGTAACCAATTTTAAGCATACCGCACATTTTGGTCAGCAAGGAAAATAAGACGTAGAGAATGCCGTGTGCGGTGGAATGTTGCGTAATATAATCTAAACGGATAAGCAGTGCGAGGAGAAATATGCTGAGTTGATAATAGAGCTGATTTCACATGCAATAATAACAGACGTGATAAAGCGAAATAGTAACTTGTGGTTTTTCGGTTAACCACAGATGAACTTCGTTTATTTTTAAGCACTGCTTCACCTCAATGCGAATTTGAAAAAAAAAATATTATGTTGCAAATTGTAAGTATTTGTAGGGTTAGATCTTAAACTGAGAGTGAATCATAACATGAGATAACAGAACGAAATAAATGAATGTGTCATAGACGCTATCCATTGGCGAGGAGACTGCAAGGACAATAACAATGTGGAGCGGAGTTGACAGAGCATTATAATTCGAGATACGAGATGGAAAACTTGCTATTGGTTAGGAATTATGACTCAAATGATAGACGGCATGCAGAGTTAAAAATATTTTTAAAATAACTCAAGTACAAATATGCCGCCGCAACATCACTTTAGGGCACGGACTACAGTAATTTTTATCGCCATGTTTTTATTTATTTTTATTTGTGCCACATATTTTTTTCTTATTTTGGACATAAATTGTGACTAAAATTTGCTCTTGTGATATTTTATCTCATATAGTTTTTGTGTAAGGGTTCGTTAAAGTAAAATATTTTTAATTAATACATCTCATTTTCAAATACTCTACATATTCTTGTATTTGGTTGCTTAGCTACTGAAGTAGTAATGTATACCAATTCAGAAACTTGTTTTTTTTGTCTGTTCTTTACATTTGTGTCTTGGATACCCTCTGCATAACACCATTCAATTCACAGTGAATAAAGATGACACAGGCTACAATTTCTCGTACATAAAACAATTTTTTTTTGTATTTACATAAAACTGCTGAAGTTAAAAATAAAAAATTTAAACATTTGTTAAAAAATACAAAAATATTTTCTTTTGTGGATTAATATAGCTGAACTTGAAGCCTACAACATCGTTATTCACCAAGAATTTTTTTTTTCTCAGTTTGGTATGTGAGTTGGTTTTAGTGTCGTCCCTAAAAACGGTAACACGCAAAATTTGACTTCAATGAGGCCTTATACAAAAACTGTACAAGATAAAAAAAAATTATAAGAGCAAAATTTTGTCACATTTTGTGTCTAAAATAGGGAAAAAATATTTGGTACAAATATAATAATAACATGGTGATGAAAACTGCTGTAGCTCGCGCACTTAAGGGTGATCACGCGGCAAAAATCATATTATATTCGCACGCCATATAGTTCGTTTTATAGACGTTACTTGTGACTACATTCTCCACTTTAAAAAACATATATCTTACAGTTTTCCCATAGCGGCATGTCAGAGTCAGATTTGCAAGTTACGGGAACATAAGAATAACAAAAAGAAAGTAGCTTACTGAGATGAAATAATTTTCATTGAAATTAGGTAGTATTAGCCATATGCTAAAATATTTGAAAGCACACAAAGTCCTTTTGACTTTTTAAAAAAAATTGCCGAAAATAAAATAAATTGTCATTATTTCAAAAAATTTTTAAAAAGTACACATGGATATCATTGCATGTTTTTAAATATTTTAGAATATGACCAATAATGACTAATTTCAGTGCAAATTATTTCATTCGAGTAAGTTTCATGGTTTTGTTTTTACCTTTGTTCCCGTAAGTTGCAAATTCTGACTCTGACATACCGCTATAGGAAACTTTAAAATTTTTTAAAAAATTTCACGAGGGGAAAACGTAGTCACAAGTAATGTCTGTAAAACGAACGCTATACCGTGTAAATATAAAATTATGAATTTTTTCCACGTGAATATGCTTAAGAAGTGTAGTTACAGTGTTGTAGACCGAGATGGAGAGTAAACTATACGTAATGTCTTTGAACGTTTCTTGCAATGGGGCAGAATGACAAACTGTATTATTGTGGACATACGCCATTGCAATATTATGTCGTCCCAAAAATCTTAGAAAGAGACTAAGAAAAGCAAACAACGAAATACGAAAAAAGATAAAACAAGCCGAGTTGGCTGTAGTCAACACATCCATAAACGAAAATAGCAGAACATGAAATATCCCAATAACGAATTTGTCAACAACAAATAATAAAGGAAAAAAAAACGATTAACAACCAAAAATAAAAGTCGAAACACAAAACAAACTAATATGTAAAACTCAGGACATCACAATTAAGACGAAACAGACAACACTTTTACTTTTGTGTTATTAACATAATCGGCTAATACACATATTTAAAAAGTCGTATGTACTCGTACAAAAATGAATTCGAAACTGGCCTTAAAAAGCGTAAAATGAACACGCATTTCCTCGCCATTCCTAAGCTCTAGGCAGACATATGTTTATACTTAGCGCTTCTGGACCTTGAAGTAGACACTTTGTATTACAGACGTCTGAAACATTACCTTTCTGTATTTTTAACGTCTACAGTATGTTATCTACAAATATTATATGTAGACAAGTTTATTCAAGTGCATACACACTACAGAAGGAACCTATTGTTTTGTAAAATATTTTAATGTTATAAAAAATGCCAGTGTAAGTAAACTATGTTTTGGAATTTCGAAAATAAAAAGTGGCTTATAAAAATTGAATTTAATAAAATATATTGAAATCGTAACACTGAAATCACTCCTCACGCTAGCCTCTAGGAGCAAGTCAGTGATCATCTCGCCAATGAATAACGTCTGTGACACATTTAGTTATGACCCTGCCATTTTATGACGTAATATTAAATACTATAGACTATCTTAATATACTTAAAAAATTGACCTCAAGAGCGACGTGACTCGTAGTTTGAACACCGAGCTTTGGAGAATTTTTTGAAGCATCTGTATACAGCAGACCAGACCGTCTTCATTAAGATTTACGTAAAAATTGTGTGATGTGAAACCGACAATAATTCAAAACATCTTCTTTGGTAAGAAAACACTATAAGATGTATTACATATTACTGGTGAAAAATATATGTTGATTAAAAACAGTCCGGTATCAAAGGATATAGTAAAAATAGGTTAAATGGTTGGTATTCATTATTTTTTATTTATTCGTATCGTTCTTTAAGACCCCAAACCCGATTGATCGAAGGGGTATAGAACTTATTACAGTAAGATACAATACATATTTGAAAAAATCTCAAGAAATATATACATTTTACTCAGGGCCGGTTTCACCGCCTCTGTTAAAATTACTGCTAACGTAAGTTATATAACACATGTTAAATACATTCGTTGTTAAATTTAATTTGTTTCATCAACGTATGTTTGTGTTATTTTAACTAACATGGCTATTAAACAGAAAATTGCACGCAGTGGCTTGTATTTGACTTTTAGAACACATCCCATCCATTGTAAAAATATTACATCACAAAAAACTAGCTGCGTGTGCATGCATTTGTTGTAGATGGTGTTAAGACAGTTCTAAAAAAAGGCAAAATGAAAATGTTTACGTGGTACAAATTTTAATAGCTGAATAAGTAAATAAAAATTAAACTAGTCGAGAAGTATACAGAGAAATAATTTCTGTCTGACACATCAAACCACAGCCCTAACCGTGAACTGTAGAGTGTGAATTCTTCATTGTTTGTAAGCAAGCACCAACAAGGTATTGTTCGAAGTTCGATCTCTGCGGGAGAAAAAAAAATGTTTTATTTTTATTTTTTATTTAATTAAATTTTTTATCTATCCTTAAGGGGTAGAAAAAGGGGAAATGTTTTCCGTCCATTAAAATCATCCTTATCTTTCATCAGAATAGCTGTGTTATGCAGCATTGCCGTAACAACGATTGCCGCTGAATTCTGTATGTCGGTTCTTATTGCAATTGACTACCCAGGAAAATACATTTTTCAAACTCCAAATGTCTTTTCTATTAATTTCAATGTCCTGACATGTTTACGTCAAGGCCATGCTTTCTTGTTTCTACTTTTCTAGTGATATTAATTTTTTTATGCCTTAACGAGAGCAGATATAAAAAATTTGTCTACCGTGAATTTTATTTCAATTGGTTACGTATACAAGTGACTAACACAGGACTCCAAGACGTTTCGAAAATTAATAATTAAGGGGATGAAAATACGTACCAATCGTACCAATCGAGACATCGAAGTGCTCTTTGCTTAAGATTGATGATTTTGTAAGTACCCAAAACACAATTCAAATATATTTTCCGAATTCGACCTTAGAGAGGAAACAATACAGAGTAAAATATTATTTCGATTCACAATCGATATGTATATATATATCGACCCCGTCAATATTTATGTATCGACGTGATTTTTGTTTAAGATTGATGCTTACTCAAATACCTGGAAATAAATGTCACGAATTTTCGAAATTCTCCGCCTAAGGAGGTGAAAATGTGTGAAAAGTGATTAAATATATTTTCAATTTATCATCGAAGTATCATAAACCCAGTGGGCAATTGTCGTAATTTCCACGTCCAAGAGATACCAGTTAAGTTGTTTAAAATGTTATTAAATGATTTTTAGAAAATCAGTCTCTTAGGAGGTGAAAAGACCTGGAGTGTGTTTTAGATAAATCCTCTATCTATCTATCTATCTATCTATCTGTCTATATATTTATATATATCGAAACCATCGAGATATTCAGTACATTTTTGATCAGGATGATGACTAGGTAAATGACCGCAAAAGTGGTTTTAAGATTTTTCAAAATTCGAACTATCAGTATTGTACAAGGGTGATATATGTTTTTTAATGAATGATCGAATTTGCTTCGGCTGAACGGGCTATCGTCGTGATTTTCACTTCACTTAGATACATGTACAAATATTTAAGAAGTGTAATCACGATTTTTCGAAATTCGACACCTAAAGGGGTGAAAAGATATAAAATTTGTGTTCTATCAGCCGATGATACTTATCTAATCAGTAGAGCTATTGAGGAGTTATTCGCGTCAGAATGATGCTTATGTGAGTATGTAAGAAAGTTATGCCATTTTTTGTTATTAGATAACTTAATCACTGCGAAGAAAACATGGTTTGTAAACTTTCAAGGCAGACGATACAAAAAGCAAGTACGACCCAAATACAGGATTTTCATTCCACAGTTTTATATAGACGTGTTATTGTACAACCTCTATAAGCCAATGCAATTAATATTTTATTTTTAAAGTTTGTTTTTGTTAATAAATTATACGTTATGTGGCGCAGTTGTTTGTAGCTTCATTCTATTGTTAGGTTCAATTTCCTTTAAATGTTGTGAAAACGTGCAATTCTGACACAAAACAACTGCAAGGCAGATTAAATTAGTGCAATTTGGATGAAGTCGTTCAAAACTGGTAAAAATTGATTGTGCTATCCACTGTCTACTGAAGTTCCACGATAGCACAGCCCACATAAACCATCTCGCTACCCTCAAGGTTGAGCAAATACGTTTATATTTCTGCAAAAAATTATCCCGCCATAACTCCCTAATGACACTTAACTTCAAGTGAAGGGTTTGAAAACAATTACGTCATTGAGTGCTCCATCACCAATATTTGTACTCGAGGGAAATCAGTCTTCATATCACGTAAACAACATATTCCATTCGATTACCCTCTTACAATTAAGATATGTAATTACCCCACAACTTCAACTTTGCTGTGACTATAAATAAGGACCCAGGCGTAGTCACTGAAGGGCAGGGACAAACTTAAGACTGCTTATTTCGTGGACAGCTTCTGCAGAGTTAGCTCAACTAGCAGCTTGGCCATTCCACCACGTGATGACTGAACTACCTATCTGGTGTACAAAGAGTATTTTTTTCAATTGAAGCAAATATTATCTGCTATGAGCAACATACGTGAGCAAAGCCACGGACGCACTGCTAGTATCTAAACCAAAGCTTGCAGATGATTTAACAACACAACCAAACATTCCCATATCTTTAGGTGTATTGGCAACTTCAATGGATTTTTCAGTGGCTAAAATTATGCCCTAATATCAGCAGTTTCAATGAATAAATATTCATGTTTGGATTTTGTAAGAAAGTTTGACGCTTATAACTCATACATTCATTTCTCAATTGCAGCATAGTTCAATGAGTGCAGAAACGGCCTCAGTCCTGAACTCGGGTCCTTTCTCATCTCAATATGAACTTTATAGGCATTTATTCCTTATTGAAAATGTAGCACCCAGGCCCTTTCTGTGCCCAAAAGATGCGTCTACACCAGCTAAACAAGAATCCAGAATAAAGTAGAAATGACCAAAAAAATGGACTCAGGAACTTTCTGTAATCATCGATTCTCATGTGTGTGTGTATATATATATAATGAGCAAATATTAACAACGGTTATAATTCAGAGAAAGAAACCCTTTTACGAAGTCCTTAATTTAAATAATTAGATCTTCTCTATGTAAGTAGCACTAACTTAGCAGTCAGTGAAATATGTAAGGAATAAGTCCCCACCGAAACTAACATTCTGGCTATTCTACAGTCTCCCTAAGCAGAACTGCGGGTTAGATTCTTCTCGGTTGTTGGCTCTCCCGACTTTCTAAAGTATGGAACGTGATGGACATTGCTGAGAGACAGTTGGATCGCTCTTGCATTCCACTGTTGCTCCTTGTCTGACATCACCGTCACGAGCGATAAAGTGTAGCCCACACCAGTCTTCTTAACACATTTGTTTGATCATTACAGTTTGGCAACATTGTAGCTGCTCGCTGACCAGTGGGTCAGCATGGCGAGGGAGTCAGGGAGACACGGGGGAGGCTGCCAAGTCCGGCTTGGGCCCGGACAACGCCTAAATAACCAGAGGCCAGCCCCCTCGCCCGGCTATTTCCGCGTCTCTGGAGGGGCGTCACCCAGGAGGGACGTGCTCCCGCCTGGTCTCGAAGAAGCGAAGAGATATTGCATGGTCATCGCTGGAGGTGGACGTGTTTTGCACGCTCCAGGAACGGTTGCGCTAAGGACGATATTGCATGCACATCACGCGTCACCCTAGCCTCTAGGCACAAGTAGCTGAACTGACGTTCTCTCTTCACGCCGATAGGCCGCCTCTATCAGACATTCAGAGTCAGTCTCCCTCCTACGTGTTTATTTATTGATTTTACTTTGCCTATTTTTCTTTCACGACTGAAAACTCGAAAAGAACCACAATGGAAATATAGCTATTGATCTTACCTTTCCGTAAACGTATGAGAAGGGAATTAGAAACTCATAATTATGTCTTTTTCAATAAAAGTTAGCAAAAATGATTATTTTATTTAAAAAAAAACATAACAACGAGTTCTTAATTCACTGTGCTGCTTTTGGAATTTGCGTTCGTAAAAGACAATAAAAACCACTACATCAACACGTTGGGGAAGGGGGGTAACTGATATTTAAGAGGTGGCCCTACATTGCTATAAGTAATATTAAATGTGAGATGTACTGTGCACGCCCATACTTTTTTTAATTTTCTGCAGCAAGATTTTCAGATTAAAAAGGACCCCAAAAACACCTAATTTGACCATTTTCGGCCCCTATGAATTAAGATAATTATTAATATTTCTGAAGAGTCTGAAATTGGTATACACGCGTGGAATGTTCTTTAAATGCTATTCCTCAGGAAGCCGCTGTTAGTACAGTGGCTAGAGCACTTGCCTTCCACCACGGCGATCCTGCTTCGATTTCCGGCGGGGTCGGTCCCCGATTTTCGCATGTAGGAATCGTGCCGGACAATGCCGATGGTCGGCGGGTTTTCTCAGGGATCTCCCGTTTTCCCTGTCGCCTCATTTCGGTGCTGCTCCATACTCACTTCAAGTCACTCCTCACCACTAAAGACCCAGATGTTAAGTGCTGACCAAAATTTTTTCACTCTTTTCCTAAGCGGATATCACTCATAGATGTTAAGCAGTTTGTTAATAAATTTCTGTCGCCCGGAGCTCTGTACACGGCTCGGTGTTCTGGGAAGGCTACTACTTTAAGTTCGCTCACTAGATAGGTTTCGTTTTGTGTGTGTGATCCACTAAAACGATGGAGCTCTAAGGGTGCTACCGCTCGCGTAGGTAATAAATTATCACCTCTAACGCAAGCCACTCAACTGGCGCGCAGAGCTTTACTATTATTCTTCTTCCCTTGCGACTTCAAGAGGTGACTTTGTAATCTTGTTTGTGGGAAGTATGGTTTAAATTCCAACGCATAAACCGGTGATCGAGAAATCCTGGTTATGTTGCTGAACAAACCTAACAACTTCACCGAGTTTGTAAGAAATAGAACAAAAAGTTTCGGAATCGTTCATCGTCTATAGGTAAGCATTATCTTATCATTCGCCTTCATTAATTTTTAAGAAAACCGAAATCAGGATGGCAGAAGCGGAAATCGAACCTGAGTCCTCCTTAAATAAATTCTTTTCAAATTTCGTTTTTCAAGAAGTTTGCCAACATTTGCTGTTCGGTTTTACAAACAACAATTAACAGACTTTTGAGGAGACAAAAGGAGCCTTATAACGTACGTTTTGATATTTGGTTTTAGAGCAATGAATAACTTTCAGGTGAAATACTTTTTTTACATATTTTTATTTACTGAACATGAAACTTAAAATTTCGTTTTAAAACTCATCCTTTCATTTCAAATGCAGAAACACATAGATTAATTATTAAATTCAACTAAACAAAAAATCTTGAAATTATTATGGATACACACATCATATTGTTTTTAATTTCTGTCACCAACTGGCATAAATGAAAGAGAAGATAATCTTAATGGAGCAGCAACACGAAAAAAATATGTATGTCACGTCAAAGTTTTATTATTATTGGCATCTCAGAGAAATATCTGTAATTTAACTTTTTCACAGATTCGCCACGTTTGCTTCATTCGCATAAAAAACTGGCAGCATTTCTATCACCCGAACCAAGAAACTCTTGCCTCATCTTACTTAGTATTGAAGCGGGATATTGCTAATGGCGACCTTGATACGCAACAAAATAATGCACCGCATTTGCGCGCCTAGCAATGAACTAGTATGCATATCTTTCTAACGAACAGTTCTTAGAAAATTATTTAAGCAACGATCATTAATTTTAATCATGTACTTGAAAGTCTATACAAAAGTTTAATAAACTTTTATATTAGTATTTCACATATATCTTGTAAGTAGTGGGCTGAAAAGTTTATTTTTAGCCATAATGTTGGAGGACTTCTAAACCGTGTCTTGAACGTGATATTCCTCACACTTCTAAACCGAGTTTTTTAAATATATATTTACACTTGACATACGTGAAACATTTATATTAAAAACCCAACGCATTTAAATTGCATATCAAGTGGTCCCTGCAGTTGATATTGGTCTTCGGACAGTAATTGTTTTTAAAATTATAGTAAGTCGCATATCTATATTTGTTGTGATATAAATCATAATTAAAACTTTTGCCTGACCTTCGAGCAAAATTATTTTAAATAAAAAGATGATAAGAACAATTAGAGAAATATTTTAGTAAAGTATAGTCAAACTTAACATAAAATGACATGAATATGTTAGGCTTCTACTCAATATCTACTCGATATCCAATTTATATTAAAATACTTGTACATGAAACAAATGATGTAGTTTGTCCACATTAAAATTACATTCTTTCAATAAAATTGATCGTCTATGCACTTAGAGATTTGCCACACAGGAACCACGACACTGCTGTGACTGAAAGAAATACTTCAGCAAAACTTATTTTGCTATAAAACAACTACTGTAAATGAATGCCTCTCTAAATAAATTATTAATTTAATATCATTGTTACACTTGTGTTAAAGATAAAAATATATTTTTTATTTAAATTTAACTTTGCATTTTACCAAGATAATTTTGATGTAATGTAACGAAACCATACAATATCCTGAAAACCTGGAAAAGTTTATTGGCTATTGAATAGCCGAAAGCACTCTTGCATTTTGCCACGGGTTTTATAGTTTGACGGTCGTGATGCTTTTAAGGTTCGTATACCGGTGTCAGTTTAAAGGCATATACACAACTGAATACATTAGCATAAATGTAAAGTTAGAGTGTCAACATTTTGTACAATTATTTAGAATATATTATGGAAATATTGTGCTATAAATCATTATATGTGTACAAAAAAAAGTCATACACATATTTATTCCGAAATAAGTTCCAAATTATTGAAAAAAATGATAAGTTGTGTATATTATGCAGAAAATAACAATGAATTCTATTGATTCAACTTACGGTTTCCTTACAAATACTTTTTTCACTAAATTATGATATATTACTAGGTTTTTCCAACTACATTAAATACACATCTATTCCGATATTCATGAAATCCTAGTACTGTAGTAAAATGTATTTAGCATTAACGCTTTTCAAAGTAAGAAAAATATATCTCGGCATCACGACTTTCCGTTAAGGTCTCCCTTTTATCGAAACAAAATAAAATCAGTACTACTTGACTTTAGTTTCGCTAACTTCATTTTATGCGGCTATATAAGAAACCTATCTTAAGTCAAATGTTTAAGGTGGGAGCCTATGCGAACGTATTTTGCGCCTTTGAGACCTAGAAGTGCGGAAACAGTATTGACGACAAAGTACATGCATCACACATCACCCTAGCCACTAAACGAAGTCACTAAACTGGCGGGGTAACATCGCTCTGGTTGGTGCAGTCAAATAAGCCACGCCTCTACCCTATTATATTCTGCCAGTAACCAAAAACCAGAGTTGCAGATGTGCACATACGGCAACAAAACAAGTTGGTACAAATCTCTTTTTACCAACAACCAGTAATTCATGTGATATAGCTAGGGCCCGGTAGTTTACGCAAAAATATTTTTGCCCCACTTTGTTTCAGTGTCTTACGCAGTGGCGGTGCGTAAGGCCGTGCTCTCGTGCTGTAGCACTGAGTAAACTTTTACAAAGTTATTGTAAACTTAACTTTATTAAATTTTAGGTAATGTGACACAATTTGTACTTCTAACCTTTCTTTATAAGATATCGACTGCTTTGCGCTAAGTTTTATAGGCGGACGGAATTTTTCAAGTTATTTCGTTCGTGTAAGCCACCCTTTTCTATGTTGTAAACCTGGATCGGTGCTCCCACGGACTAGAGCACGGTTGTCACTCCTCTTTCCTACCCCCTGTCCTAGCCAGAGGCGAAGAGAGAGGCGGGAACCTCGCCTTTATCAACACCTGCTCCGTGCAATGAGCAGAGTAGACTTATTGGCACAGTCAAATGAATAACTACTCTGCACAAAAACACTCTGCCAATAATCATGAAGTTGAGGTGCAGGAGTACACGTAAGACCAGTGGCGGCCGGTCAATGTTTTGAGCTCAGTGCTCTGAATATAATGTCCTTCACCCCCCCCTCGCTAAATCGCTAACCTTTCTTTCCCTGCTAATAACCATATTTTTAATTCAAAGGTATAGAAATTTTGCTTTACATGTATTGAGAAATTACACTGCGTTTCATGGTAAGCAGTAATGTAGCCAATAAAGAGTGTTGTAAAAACTTTCAACTTTAAAGATGTTATCTACAATGTATAGGTACTCGTTAAATACACAAGCAATGAATACCACTTGAATACCACTAACAGCAAATTAGTATCCTACAATCTCAGTTTCTGTACATTTGTTCTTACTGCGTTCCTACTGTGTTTCCTCACGATCAATGTGAACCCGACTCGTAGATAAAATGCCAACAATATCGCATGTGAGACGTCTTAAGACTACATTAGAGTTCGGCTTGTCTAAATGCAGACGCAACTTTATAACACACGCGAAGTAGGTCTAAGCATATCTTCAGCCCCGCATCGGCATATTATTTTGATACGATTAAATAACTATTCCGAAAACTTTAAGCAAATAACTCCTTCAATTATGAAAACTAGTCGTTTCATGTGCTTGTCCACTCGAAAATCAACACATACACTGCGCAGCTCGTTTTATTATCAACTAGGCCTTAGGCCTGCAATATTTATGATAACAATTACGAAACACGTAAATAAATATGTGCAGTTCATACCACGTCACATTCGGAAAACAAACTTGCCACTAATAAACCACGGACACAAACCTTAAAATAATTTTCCACTTACCGTCAAGCAACACAGAATTTTCACAAAAATGATCAATATTGTAAAATTCGACTTACCAAATTATCCCATCATAAAGCGTAGGTAATGTAGCCATTGCGCCAAAAAGACTAATAACATAGATTCTGCGGCAGTTCGTTATTTATGCACAGTATCACGTCACTGACGCCCACAACTTACAATAATAATACATAGTTATGTACTATTCATAAAAGTTATTCTAAGTCAGCTACACATCCATGCGACACCAAAAATTACTTTGTTTACAAGTCTGCAATGTACAACCACGTGCGCGACGCGAGCGGCCATCATTGTCAACGCGCTGACGTAACTGTCGCGCGCTTGCGCAGTAGATAGCAGGGCTACTCTGCTCATTGCACGGAGCAGGTGTTGATAAAGGCGAGGTTCCCGCATCTCTCTTCGCCTCTGGCTAGGACAGGGGGTAGGAAAGAGGAGTGACAGCCGTGCTCTAGTCCGTGGGAGCACCGAGCCAGGTTTACAACATAGAAAAGGGCGGCTTACACGAACGAAATAACTTGAAAAATTCCGTCCGCCTATAAAACTTAGCGCAAAGCAGTCGATATCTTATAAAGAAAGGTTAGAAGTACAAATTGTGTCACATTACCTGAAATTTAATAAAGTTAAGTTTACAATAACTTTGTAAAAGTTTACTCAGTGCTACAGCACGAGAGCACGGCCTTACGCACCGCCACTGCAATAAGTACACGGATAACTGTCACACATCACGTCTGTTATTTGCGGGTTTAACCTCAAGACGCTGGGTGTTACGGCATCCAATCACTGACCACAAAGCAGAGATGCAGGTGCGCACGTAATGCACTGAAACAAAGTGGTACAAAAATATTTTCGCGAAAACTACCGGGCCCTAGATATAGCAGTGTCTCAAGAGGGGACATGGCGGCGGCCATGTGTGCTGAAGCATAGCCAAGAGGCAATGTTTCACAGACGGTTTGGTCGCGTGACGCGGCCTGGTGGCTTCTCGTCAGTTGAGACCTAGACACAGGATCAGACAGGATGTGACTCACCCGCCTGAGTCTAGTTGTCTGGCGCCGCCCACCAACAAGACACTAGTAAAGGTTTCGTCCGCCACGTCACAGATTCACGCACGCATACAGGACAAATATAACGTCACCTTGTGATTATAATTGGCTCTAAGACTCTGGGTATTTAAATAAAAAATGTATTTTTTTTATAAATGTCCTTGGAAGGCTGTTACACAATTGAATATGCCATATACTGTTCGAGGGAGGCCATGTGTTGTTCGAGGGAGAGCATTTGCTGTTCGCGTGCAATATACTCGTCGAAAACTTTCCTCTATGAGACTTCCAGTGGCAACCCTATCATTTTATGAATGTGACATTAAAGATAATGATGTGCTGTATGCGCCTGTGCATTTAAAAGATTCTACGCCAAGATATTCATTCCTGAAAAGAACCGCAAAGACACCAATTTTCGCCATTTTCGGCAGTGAAAGAAATAACTTTAGAAAATATAGTATGTCCGTAAATTCGTGGTGAACTTTTGAACGGATGGGGCACTTCTGACTGGTGACAGGAAAGCAACAAAAAAGATAGAAATGTGAAATCTGCACCAAATAAAAGGAAAACTCTCCAAGTTTCTGTGGTAAAATGTGCACGCGCGTGTCCACACAGGTGATGACGCAACACCACGAACTGCGCAAAGTAGAGGATTTAGCAGTGTGCCATGACTTTACGGACACCTGTAGGTGCAGGACCTGAAATGGGTATGCACACGTGCAAAGTGCTAAACAGGCGTCACTTACAAAAGCTGAGAAATTTTACAATAAACTAGCATCAACCTAAGCTCTGTACGCTATTCGGTGGCCTAAATGCGTAAGTTTTGCTTTGGTTTTATTTTGGTATAATGTACCCTCGACCAGCACATGACATTACCCTGTTTAGCATGTTACACGTGCGTATACCCAGGTGTCCATAAATTGATGGTGCGCGGCTAAATATGCTGCTCTGTATTTCGTGGTGTTGCGTCATCACCTGTGTGAGCATGCGTGTGCACTTTATACCACAGAAACTTGGAGAAATGTATCTTTAATGTCACATTCATAAAATGATAGGGTTTCTACTGAAAGTCTCATAGAGGAAAGTTTTCGACGAGTATATTGCACGCGAACAGCAAATGCCCTCCCTCGAACAATACATGGCCTCCCTCGAAAGGTATATGGCATATTCAATTGTGTAACAGCCTTTCAAGGACATTTTGAAACAATTACATTTTCTTTTTAAATACCCTGAGTCTTAGAGCCAATTATAATCACAAGGTGCCGTTATATTAGTCCTGTATGCGTGCGTAACTCTGTGACGTGGCGGACGAAACCTTTACAAGTGTCTTGGTGGGCGACGCCAGACAACTAGACTCGGGCGGGTGAGTCACATCACGTCTGGTCCTGTGTCTAGGTCCCAGCTGACGAGAAGCCACCAGGCCGCGTCACACGACCAAACCGTCCGTGAATCGTTGCCTCTTGGCTATGCTTCAGCATATCACAAGAGCTGCTGGTTGTTGGTAAAAAGAGTTTTTCACCAACTTGTTTTGTTGCCATACGTGCACACCTGCAACTCTGGTTCGTGGTTATTGGCAGAATATAATAGAGCAGAGGCGTGGCCACGGTCGTATAGGAACAGGTCTGGACACTTGCCTATCTAACAAAGTGCTTTGCTTGACCCCCTTGTTGTTTGGCTGTAGTTCGTCAAGTTACCGAGAACATCGTACTTTTTGGCGCTGTTTTCCGGGCGGTCGGACTCAAACTCCGTCCACTTGTTTCCATTGTTAAATTTGTAAATAAACATTGCTGGAACCTTTTCTTAAATTTGTGAATGAAGGAAGTATTTCATAAATTGATAAAAAATACGTTTTGATAAATTGTTTATCTTAGTAGGGAGGAAGTGGGCGGAGTTTGAGTTCGACCGACCTAACTGCAGCGCCAATAAAACACAATATTCTCGGTAACTTGGTGAACTACAGCCAAACAACAAGGGGGTCAGGTTTCCAGGCGAGCGTCCAGACCTGTTCTTCTACGACCGTGGGCGTGGCTTATTTCATTGTACCAACCAGAACACTGTTACTGCGACACCACATGTCTGTGATTTGCGGGTAGGACCTAGAGACGCCGAAAGTGTAAAACTTCCACTCACTGGCCATGGAGCAGAGAAACAGAAGTTCACATAAGACATTGAAACAAATTGTTGCAGAATTCTTTTCACCAAAAATCATTGGCTCTATTCGTAGTTATTGGCGATGTGTCTTCGTGCAGAGGTGTCACTCGTTTGACAGCACCAAGCAGAAATGTAGATGTGTACATAATGAATTGAAACAAGTTGGTTTAAGATTCTTTTCACCAAAAATCAGAGGCTCTATACTTCGCGTTTTTTCAACCTTCGCGAGGTAAACATTCGCACCGAACACCAACCTGTAAGCGTAGCACGAACTTTACACCAGTACATGATGCGTGGTCATTGTTTGAGAATGGCGGATGTCATATGTGTTGTAACGAGTTGCGATTATTCTTATTTTTTTTACGAAACTACGTAATGTGCATTTCATTTGTATATATGCTATAAGAACACCCTCTTCAGTTCATGGGCATGTAAGTTTAACATGTAGTTACCAGCATCACTAATGAGTGGAGCCACGATTTTGTATGAAAATACTTTTTCGCTCCATTTGGTTGCAATGCCTGGACGACTGGATGTTTTAATTTTTACTTGTCTAGGGGCTCTACTGGCAAACAACAGAAGTGTGGTGTCACAACAACATTTTTCTTATTGGAGCAGTGAAATGAGAGACGCCTCTGAACAAAGACACTCTGCCAATAACAGCTAAGCAGAGCTGCTGATGTACACGTAAGGAATGCGAACAAAATTGTACAAAAATCGTTTAGCGTCAAACCCATGGTTCTGCTAATAATTAGAGACACTGGAAAATCGCGAAGATGTTTAAAATAGTCTCCAATAAACTGAATTATATTATCCGTGACACGTGTGAACAGTTTTGGGACAAATCACAGACGCTGTGTGTCCAAGCTGTGCAGTTCTAACTGGGCCTGTTGTAGAGAGAAAAAATGCTACAAATAAACGATAGCCAATGTTGATACGAAACATTCAGTGTTATATACATCACGTTGGAGCCTAGCAAACAGTCAACTATTCCCGGCGATTTTCCAGTGTCTCTACTTAAAATCCTACGTTTCTAAAAGAAGGTGCGAATTAGCCCTTAACGTTAGTATTAATACTTAGTGTCAGTATATATATATATTTTTTGTAAAAGTAGAATATATTGTATATGTGACAGAATGTCATTCGGTGTTATATCGAACACTTTGTTGGTAACTATAAATTCAATTCCGTATTCTTTATGAGAGAATTTTAATATATTGTTGTCGTTGTTTATTTTTTCCCTTAAGGACAGTGCTTGTATCTGAAATTTCTAACCATTATCTGATGATATAAATTTTTATTCTTTATTCGTTCAATAATCTCTTAATTCTTTGTATGAGTTCCTGTATCCTCTGTTATGTCCATATTGGTCTATTTCTTAACGTTACGTTAAATTATTTGCTCATAATTTTGTTTCTGAATTTTCCTTATTCCCGCTTCATTTCTCTGTTCACCCCTTCTTGTTTCAGATAATAGTTGTATACTTGCTGTCCTTTGCGGCTTCGCCCGCGTGCACTATATATAAGAGTAACTAACTTTTAATTACATATTGATTGTTGGTGTTACTATATTCTCTGTATATCTTTGAAACAACAAATACAAACAGCTTTATCCAGTCCACTCCGCTGAGCGTACTTTAATTGCAGAACATCTTTGTTTTTAATTTATCTTTATTTCTCTATAAAATAGCTGCCCTGCTGCGGCTTTGCCCGCGTGAAATTATGTAATGTAAACAGTAACTCTGGATAAAATATGTGATGAAGGCATTTAACAGCTAGCGTACTTAATAACAGTGAACTGTACATTGTATTAGTTCAGTGTAAAAAACGCGCGCAATATGCTCGTATGATGTCATAGTAATTCCGATCGCAAAGTCTTGCACGGGATACGAACCCATAACCCCACCCCTCCCACACCACAAACTTTATACAATACCTGAGTGAATGCTTAAAGGCAGGCCGTGATAATTCCTTCGTATGTACAGGCTACTGTCTAAAGAGGTTTTATTTATGAGCAGGTTGGCGAAACAAACACAACTGTTTTTCCATGATCATTCTCCTTTTTCGGAAGAATATAACATTTTACTGCATTTCACATCCTTTATTTTCGAATTCCATAAATTCCTCAATATGATTTGTAGATATTTACATCATTCTTATCAAAAAATCATCTCGATAGCTCAACGGGTATAAGCGGTACAGATGATTATTTGAAAACACATTTTTTAAAAACAGTTTTCAAGGACGAATTTCGAAAAATCCTTAAATGACTTTTTTGATATTTACGTACGATTTATTTTTAAGCAAAAAACATTTCAATATTTCCACTGGTTTAGAAGATAAGTAGGATTAATTAAAAATACGTTTTATTTTTTTAAGAGTATTCAAGGACGAATTTCTAAAAATTCTAAAAGTTCTTTTTTAGATATTTACTTATGCATCATTTTAAAGAAAAAATCACCCCACAATCTGAAATGGTCTAGGAGAAATCATGGTTTATTGCAAAACCCCTTTTTACGGCTTTTCACCCCCTTAATTTTCGAATTTCGCAAAATCGAAAAATTAATTTTGATGTTAAAAATATAATGATAAATTTCTCGGTTAGTGATACAACAGGGATTCTTTGAAAACACATTTCGCCTCTTTTCACCCCTTTAATTACCGATTTTCAAAGAAAAATATTTTCTTAGTGGGTGCCTACGGGGCAAGGGGAATCTTCCCTCAAAATTTCATGGTTCTAGGTCCAGCGGTTTGGGCTGTGCGTTAAGACGGCGTGGCACATAATTCAACGCTAAAAGCATTAATCTATAACTGTAGGTTTCTTGAAGGCAACTTGTGGTAAACAATAGCAATCCTAGACAATATAGTTTTAGACAACGTTTTAAACAAAATTGTTTCCGGTGTTACGAACTTCTGAGGCACAATCTCTGACACCGGAACCTCGTACATTTAACTGCGGCGCAAGAGATCACACGTAACGAATGAGTAATTTTGGATAAATATTTACTCATAAAGTTGGCAAATACCGTTATCTAGGATTGTCATTGAGTATTTTTTCCATATTGGCTTCGAAAAAAGCACATAAATCAATATTGATGTTTTCCGCGTTTATTTATTTACCACGCTCTCTTAATGAGTAAGTAAGTGAGTGAATGAGTGTGTCAGTCAGGACACTTCATTTTATATGTTAAGATATTCAAGTTGTCACTTTTTTTTTTTTTTTGCTGTTTACCACATCAAATATCCTCTTTGTGAACCTGTTGTTCTCTGTCTGAATTTGTCCGTAAAAAATTCATCTTCGTTTTCTAATCATGTCCGAACGTCTCTCTGTTTGATCTTTTCAGCCATATACCATTTATACATAGGTACAAATGTAGTTTGCAAAAACTAGCACTCGTATTTTTAGGGCAATCACTGAGTGTTTGATTTATTGAGAGAAAATCGCTATTGTCTACCATGTATGTATGTATGTATGTATGTATGTATGTATGTATGCATGCATGTATGTACGTATGTATGTATGCATGTATGTATGCTTGTATGCATGTATGCATGTATGTATGCATGTACGTATGTATTTACGTATGTATGTATGCATTTATGCATGTATGTATGTACGTATGTATGTATGCATGTATGTACGTATGTATGCATGTATGTATGTGCGTATGTATGTATATATGCATGTATGTATGTACGTATGTATGTATGCATGTATGCATGTATGTACGTATGTATATATGCATGTATGTACGTATGTATGTACGTACGTATGTATATATGCATGTATGTATGTACGTTTGTATGTATGCATGTATGCATGTATGTATATATGTATGTATGCATTACGCATGTATGTATGCATGTATGCAGTATGTATGTATGCATGTATGTACGTATGTATGTACGTATGTATGTACGTATGTATGTACGTATGTATGTATGTATGTACGTATGTACATATGGTTGTATGTATGTACGTATGTATGTATATACATATAATATATCATAAACAAACGCACAATAAGCACACCACGTGAATTTTGGGCTAAATTGGAGACGAAAGTATTGGTGACAAAATGTTGACGTTATATATCCACAATGTGGCAATATAGCACTGTAGTTAGTCCCCTCTTGCTCTCCACATATATCTTTGTTATCTTCCTACTACTGTTCTGCCCTGTATATTATGAGTGCAGGTTAAAATACCGAACAGTACAAACATAATTCAACGTTTACTCGACGTAACGTACATAAAATTATACCTGGGCGTCGGGAGTAAGAGGGGACTTACTCCGTGCAGTGTTGCCACATTGTACACGTAAAATTCCGTCCTAAAACATTTTGCCACTTACAATTTCGTCTCCAATTTAGCCTATGATTCACCTGGTATACTTATGATGCGCTTGTTTCTTGACAGCCTATACATAGGAGTAGTTAGTGTGTGTGCTTTCGATATTTTTAGAAATATCTAGAGACCTGACAAATTCGCGTTTTCATTTGGGCATGCACTAGCTAGAATTCCAACAACTGTATGTATGTGTCACTTTCGCAGTTCGTCTTTGATTTATTTGTAGAGACATGCAAAATTCGCGTTATCATTTGGTAGAAGACTAAACTTAACTTTCCTATACAAAACAGATCATAATTTGCGATTCAATTGTCCATTAACTTTTATGTGTTGTCATTTGCGTGTGTTACGTCTTTACAGAGATTGGCCTCTCTACCGTGTAAGCATTCTCCGCGGCAAGTCACGACAATATCGGCCAGCGGGAGACGTCGAACGAGCCTATAGTCACTTGGAGTCTAGTCAGCTGTCAGAAAATAACGCGAATTTTGCATGTCTATACTTATTTGACACCTCCTGGAAGTCTCTGAGCCAATAATGGAAGTGTAACTAATATATACGTATATCACTTTAACAGCAAGCAGCTAATGAGCATCTACTGTCTGCTTCAGTTCACATATATTCTTGCAGGCTAGCCTACATGTCAGTGAACCCTGGAATTTTTCCTATCTCTAGCCGTACCTGTCTGAAAAAGTCTTAACGATTGATTTCGAAGTGAATGTTACATATTTATGAACATTTTATACTGTGTAAATGATCATAATCAAAAAATTTATAAGCGATAATCATTCCTGTGCTCAATTGTGGTTTGATCTCGGTAGGGTTGCTCCTGATTTTCTCGTGTCGATAATGTTGCGGTCGTTCCTCACGGCAATCCGTTTTGACCTTCCCTTACATTCCTCCGTTTATCCATACTGGCTTGTCATTCATTCTCACACACGCGTTCAACGCATCGATGCTAAAAGAATTCATCGTAAGATACCTTTTTTACCAGCTGGATAAAGAAAAAAATGAAAGCAACATGGGCGATACTGAGATATGGGTGGCAAGAATAGCACAACCTTTACAAACGAAACTTTGGATTGACTTGCACTGTTTTCGTATGGTCTTTGTAGTTATTTTATGTGAATTATGGCGTGAAGTCGGAAGATAACTTTTATCTTTCTGTTTTAATAATCAGATTAATTTTTCCAAAGTACAGACGTCTGAAAAAATGTATTTTCTTAGCAATATTTTGAGAGGCTAAAACATGTTTCTAATAGGTGTGTCTTATTTTGAAAGCATAGAAGTATAGTTTGAGGTATATGTTCTTTGTGCCTGGCCAGATGTCTCCACTCCACACACAGCTGTTTGAAGTAGTAGGTTCCCGTTCAACACCTCGTAAGACAGGCTACTACCAAACTTTACGAGCGTAGCTAGTACTAAGCTAGGAGAGGATATTTACGGAAGATGGTGCAGAGAAGGGAGACGTAAAAAAGGAATGGGATATGGGTGAAGAAGGGAGGAGTGGAATGGGTGAGCAGGTGATGTCAGCTGTTCACAGTAATAATATATCGCTTTGCCCAGTCACTGTGCACAGCTCTTAATACTTCGACTTCAGTGGTATAAACACAGCGACTTGACGAGGACGGTTAAAATGACACAGATTTACTGAATTGTGGACATATTCCTTTGCAGTACTATGTCATATAAGAAAAACAATATTGAAAACAATAAAGAAAAAAAAATTTTTCTGCAGTCAACCCATACATGTATTTTTGTGTTCTTAGTTTTTTGAGACGATATAGCATTGCAATGGCGTGCGTCCACAATTTTCTACTAAATCATTTACTCCCATTCCAAGAATATTTCAAAGGTATATAATTAAATCGTTCAAATTTTTATACGTTGCTTCTGAAAACTTTCCCTTCGTATAAAAATTGTTTATATACTGTATAAATTTCTCATAACGGCATGTAAATAAATTTTTTATTTTATTTTTGAAATTTGACGGCAATGTTAAAGACAAGAATAAAATCATGGCAAAATCGGTCCTCTTATTCGTCATACAGCCTACTTTGTAACTTCAGTTTTTACTCGCTGCACACAGTATTTCTACAATAACAATAGAACAATGTTTTAATTTATTTTGTCAGTAGCGGAAACATTCAACTGTTAACGAAAATTACGTTTTGACTACTTGAATAAAATGTAAAATGACTCACAATGTACTAAATAGATCTGAAACTACAATAACATGGGGTATGTGTGAAATTGTCCTTCATATGTTTATTTCGGTTTTGTGTTTTGCCCCGTGCCCTGCGATGGGTAACGTCAGTTTAAAAGTTATCAACATTTTACTGTTTTGTTGAATTCTTCATCTCACAGTAAAAAGTGTCTCTCACAGACTAAATAATTCACTACACAAAACACGCCAAGAAATCCGTACCAACGATTGTAATATTACGCAAGGAAGTATTTTTTTTATTTAAAAATATTATGTACATTTTTTAATACATTCACAATTTTTTTACGAATCATGCATTGTTTCTGAAGTGATATTAATTTTTTTTATTTAGTTAGCCATTGTATCTTATTTCGGCTGCATTAACAGTATAAAGTAGTTAAACGAAAATTACGGCAGTTAAATATTTTCATACTGTATAAAAGTTGCCAGAAGAAATGTTTAAAATTAAAAAAAAGTCGCTTTCAATATAAAACATTTTCATTTGATTACAAAACAAATCTGGCTACTAAAACAATGCAGCTGATGTCTCACGCTAAAAACGAATAGAGTGACTACCAGAATTCCTCGTAACCGCTCGGGACATGATAATACTAAAGATCAAGGAATTGAAAAAAGACATATGCTTGCAAAACTGCACCGTCATTTGTCTGTCCCATTCCCAAAATACCTATATTTTTCCCGCCCAAAACTGTTTCCTCGCAAACAATGTAGCCGAATATAATAAGCAAAATCGATCATTCATTAAAAATCACGTTTTAGCCCTGTACAGTACTGAGAGTTCGAATTAAAAAAAAATCATAAAAAAAATTTTGCGGCCACTTACCTAATCATCATCCTTAAGCAAAAATGAACTGAATATCTCGATAGGTTATGTTATGATTACCAAGAGCCTCACTTGGAGGACGAGCTAGCGAGGACGCCAGTGCAAATAGGTCAGTGGTTGCACAAGACAAGGGCCTCAGTGATTCTCCCCACCGGCACTGAAGTGTGACAATACAACGCAAAGTATCGGGGGAAACGGGGTCTGTCTCCTTCAAGACTTCCAGCCGTCACCACCTCGCCAGGATGGTCCTAGGTCGAGTCCCAGGACGTGCCGCCGTCTGTCGATACCCGAGCACATTCATCATCAGCCTCCGGCACATCATGTTACGGTGAGGTCTAAGTTGTCCGAGGGTCGCCCATCATAGAGTAGAACATTAACGTAATTATCTAAACAGCCGCTCCCCTTCTATCTAAATTATGTAGTATAACTTTGTAGTATTCTGAAAACTAACCTATGTAGACTAAAGCCACCGTAATTAGATTAACCTATTTCACTAACCGTAACCTTCACCCTTAACTTAACAACTTAACTACTTTCAGTATAAATCGCCTACCTCTGACTACAGCCATCCAACCACTTTAACTTATGTGTAAAATGGTTAAAACGATAGTTTCACAATAGTTCGATGTGCATAGAAGATTTACCTCAAACGTATTCCAGATCTCATCACTTCCTAAGAAACTGAATTTCGAGAAACTCTTGAATCAAATTTTAGACTACTTTACTGGTGTCTCTTTAATGTGAAAAAACACGACAATAACCACTTGGGTTCAAGATATATCGACGATTAGTTGAAAACACGTTTCATCATTTTTCACCTCTTTTCACCTCCTTAGTTCGAAAATTCGTGAAATCGCTTTTCATGTAGTTGAGTAAGCATCAATCTTAATGAAAAATCACGTCGATATATAAATACCAATGGGGTGTGTGTGTGTATATATATATATATATATATATATATATATATATATATATATAAATCGAAAACACATTTCACCATATTTTACCTCTTTAGGACCGAATTCGGAAAACATATTTAAATTGTGTTTTGGATATTTACATAATCATCAATCTATATAAAAGAGTACATCGACTTCTATATTGCTTAGCCAGATATGGAAGATTAATAAAAATCACATTTTACGTATTTTCACCCCATTAATTATAGAATTCCGAAACAAATTGAAGTCCTGTCATAGTCATTTGTATACGTAATCAATTGAAGTTAACATCACGACGATAGCCAATAGTGTTCCAGTGATATAGATGATTCATAAATAACACATTTACCTCCTTTTTACTGCTTGGTGGTCGAATTTCAAAAAATCCTAAAACTACTTTTTGAATATTTAGACGTAAGCAACATTTTGAAGTGAAAACCGTCTCTATATCACGAAGGATTCGATAGATGCAGATAATTAATTGGAAACACATTCAAGGTCTTTTCACCCTTTTTAATGTTGAATTTAAAAGAAACCTGAAATTGACTAATATGCATTTTTATGTGTGTCCCATTAAAGTTAAAATCACGATGATAGGCCGTCGTGTTCGAGCTGTATCGACGTTTCTTCGGAAATACACATCACCACTTTTCACTCCCTTAGAGGTAGAATTCCGAAATATCCCTTATTAGTGCTCGTCTACGACTTGAGGGAAAACCACGCAAAAATTTTTACGATTCTAGGACCGATGGTTTGTGCTGCAGTTTAATATGTAATTCAGTCATTCAGAGTTGTCTTTTATATACACACAAGCAGTGCGCTCGCGGCTATACTCGCGTGTGGCAGATAATATTTGCCTAAATAGAGAAACCTCTTTGTATACTAGATAGGTATTTCAGTCATAAAGTGTTAGAATGATAAATCTGCTAGTTGAGCTAACTCTGCAGCATGATAAGTAGCTATAGCAGTCCACGCGAAAAGCTGTATTAAGTTTGCCCCTGACAATAACAGCGACTTCGCCTGGGCCTTATTTATAGCACTGCAAAGTTGACGTTGTGTGGTAATTACAGACACCTAAATGCTAGAGGTTAATCGATTGAAAAACGTCTGATTTACCCTGTGCACAACCATTGTTGACTGTGTCCTCAATTACATATTTTCAAAATATTCACTTGAAGTTTATTGTAATCAGAAAGTTTTGGTGGGAAAAGGTTTTGCGGAAACGTATTTGGTGTCCCAAACTTGAGATTAGTGATATAATCTATGTGCGCTGATGTTATCGAGGAACCTAGGTGGAAAGTGATCTGCATAACCCCTTTTGCCCTTTTAAATGAGTATAAGCAAATTGCACTAATTCGACCTGCCTTGCAGTTCTTGTGTGTCAGAATTGAACGTTCGCACGCAGCTTTTGCCAAAATTCGAGCCCATAGAACTACAAACAATTGCGTCACGTAACGTCGAACTTGAAAACAAATTGAATTTAAAAACTAAAATATTCATGTCCTGGGCTCATAGAGGTTGTACAACACCACGTCTCGTTAGGTTACTGTAGAGTGAAAATTCTGTATAATTTATTACTCGCTAGTCGTACTTGCTTTTCAGATCGTCTGCTTTGAAATTTACAATTTAATGTTATTCTTAATAATCAAGTTATTTTATACAGTAAAATAATTCACATATAAAATTTTTAATACTTACATAAGCGTCACTCTCTCGCGAACAACACCTCAATATCTCTACTGGTTAGATAGATATCATGGGTTGATGGAAAACAAATTTTGTGCTTTTTCACCCTTTTGGGTGTCGAATTTCGAAATATTTTTATTTCACACCTTTGACATTTGTATAAGTATCCAATTAAGTGCATATCACGACGGTAGTCCGTTCAGCCGAATTAAAATCGATCATTCATTAAAAAACACCTATCACCCCTGTACAGTAGTGAGAGTTTGAATTTCGGAAAATCTTAAAACAGTTTTGTGATCATATCTGTAATCATCATCATGAAGCAAAAATTTAACTGTATACCTCGACGGGTTCGACAGATACCGAGGATTTATCTCAAACACATTCAAGGTCTTTTCACCTCCTAAGAGAGTGAATTTCGAAAAACCCTTGAATCACGTTTTAGAATACTTTATTGGTGTCTCGTGGACGTGAAAACACTACAATAGCTCAAGATATATCGACAATTAATTTAAAACACGTTTCACCACTTTTCACCTCTTTTCACCTCTTCAGGTGGGGAATTCCGAACATTCCTGAAATTACTTTTCAGGTATTTGAATCAGCATCAATCTGAAAACAATAATCACTTTGCTATTTAAAAATCAATGTGGTCGATATATATCGATTGTGAATCGAAAACACATTTTACCCTTTTTTTAAACTTCATTGGGGCTGAATTAGGAAAATCTGTGTTAAAAGGTATTTTGAATATTTACAAAAGTATTAATCTAAAGCAATGAGCACTTCGATATCTCGATTGGTTCGATGTATACGGATGAATAATCGAAAACACTTTTCACATATTTTCACGCTCTTAATTAAGGAACATCGAAACGACTTGGAGTCCTGTTATATACATTTGTATACGTAAGAAATTGAAGTAAAAATCACGACTTTAAGTCAATTATGTTTCAGTGATATAGACGACTAATAAAAAAAACACATTTTGCCCCTTTATACTGCTTGGGGGTCGAATTTCAAAATACCCTAAAATTGTTTTTTGGGTATTTACGTAAGCAACATTTTTAAAATGAATACCAACTCCTTATCCCGAAGGATTCGATTGATATCGATATTTGAACGAAAACTCATTTAAGGTTTTTTCACCCCTTAAATGTTGAATTTCGATCAATCCTTATATTGGCTAATATTAATTTTTATGTGTGTCCTATTAAAGTAAAAGTCACAATGATAGGCCTTCGGGTTCGAGCTCTGTAGATGTCTCATCGAAAACACATTTCACCCCTTTTCACCCCCTTAGACGTCGAATTTCGAGAAATCCCTTCTTAGTGCTCGTCTACGACCTGAGCGGAAATCAAGCAAATATTTTCTCGATTCTAGGTCCAGTGGTTTGGGCTGCAGTTTGATATGTCAGTCAGTCGGTCAGTCAGTCAGTCGGTCAGTCAGTCAGTCAGTCAGTCAGTCAGTCAGTCAGTCAGTCAGTCAGTCAGTCAGTGTTCTCTTTTATATATACAGCTAAAACACTAGTATTGTATCATCTCGGTGGAATGACTAGAACGGATCGGCTGCCATACGTCCTCCGTCTAATAGGGCCTGGTCGTGTATGGTAGTTTACATCTTTGGGCAGGTTTACTGACATATAGGAACAGTCAAAGGAACCATTTAACACCAGTGTTACATCGATCTTGGAACAGAGGTGATGCAATACTTTTTCTGATGAGTTTATGTACCTACAGATTACATCATAAAATTAAGGTTATCACTTAATGTCTCATACAGGCGAATGTTGGCTGTTCAGTGACATAACACCTAGAGATTAGGGTGAGATGCGAAACGTATGCTATGTCGCTCTTAGCACTCCGCGCTTTTCGGCCTCGAATGCGCAAAATACGTCCACCCAAATAATCGCCTTAGGGGAGATGGTCTCCGCCATTCGGATTAATACAACTTTTACTTCTAATTTGCTCTACAAATTTTTATTGTATTTTAGACATCAACAAGGTAGAAGGCATCGATTCACTCATTGTCTACATAGTTGGGGCATTGATAGATTTCTATAACCACACTCAGGAAAGAAAGACTTGTTATCTCTCGACATTCACTAGTTAGAAATTAATTAAGTTAATATATGAGTAACAATTGTAGAAAGCTTAATGGCATCCCGCACTGAAAAATTCGCAATTTTATAATTGTACCAACCGTCCAACTCTTACATATTGCATTTATAGTAATTTCCTACAGATAAAATATTTTTCTGCTTCTCAGTTTTCGTACAAACACGTGTCAAGGTAGATATTTGACTATTTTCGCTACTTACCCAAGGTAAAAACTATTCAAACGATATGAATGATATAATTTAAAGTGAAAATAAATGTGTTAAACTGCACAATGATACCTGTTTTATTTCACGTAAACACTGTTTTTGAAAAATACGGGTGCTCAAAGATATGCAATAATTTAGGCAGATTCAATAATTAAAATAAAAAAATACAAACCGGTTTTGCTTGACATAAAAGTGTCAATCTGTGTCGTATTGGGCTCTAATTTAGTTAAACATCATGAACGTAACGTCTGGCGAAAAATAAATAATTATAAGTCTGCGCGAACTGATACCCCTTAAGGACGCAGTCTACAGCAATTTTTATCACATTTTTTTATTTTTATTTGTACCACATATTTTTTTCTTATTTTAGACACAAAATGTGACTAAATTTGCATCGTGTGAAATTTTTTTATCTCACATAGTTTTCACGTAATGGTTTGTTATAGTCATATTTTGCATGTTTCCGTTTTAAGGACAACACTAAAACCAACAGATATAACAAATTCAAAAAAATCACTGTGAGTGAAGACATTGCAGGCTACAATGACATTCTCATAAAATAAAGAATAAAAATTATTTGTATTTAAAAAAATTATTGAATTTTTTAAATTTTTATTTTCAGTTTCATAATTTTTTTAAATACAAGTAAATTTTAATCTTTATTTTTATGTCCAAGATATTGTAGCCTGCAATGTCTTTATCCACTGTGATTTTTTTAGTTTAGTATATCAGTTGGTTTTAGTGTAGTTCTTAAAACGGAAACATGCAAAATACGACTTTAACAAGCCATTACGCAAAAATTATGAAAGATAAAATAATTTCATGAAAGCCAGATTTAGTTACATTTTGTGTCTAAAATAAGATATAATATCTGGTTCAAAAAAAATAAAAAATGGCGATTAAAATTGCCGGCATACCGCGCCCTTAAGGTCTTAAGATCGCTGTCTGCCTTGAACTGTTTTGGACGTCAGCGTCGTAACGGCGACGGCGATATAGAGCAACCTTGAAACGCGTATTAAATGACGCATCGCCATAACGAGTCAAGCGCTGAACTACCCGTGCCACTTATTATGTTGGATTTTTCTTAATTCCTTCCTGATAAAAAATTTGACAAGATTTAACTGAAAATATTTCAGTAAGTACGTAACGAATTACTTTACCTTTCATTACATACGCTGTATTCGAAAAATTAAAGCGAAAGTATGAAATAATCAGCCTCATTAGAAATTTGCACAAAATTCCTCTCTCGCCAAATAATAAATATTAAATAACTCCCAGTACCGACTTCATCCAATAATACGAAACGAGTAGTACACTGTAATGTTTCTATAAAGAAACATTGCTGGTCATTCGTTACAGCCACCATTTATTAAATTAAAATTAGTTTTTTCAACAGAACAGGTCACGCAGTATCTTAATTATGACATTCTGTTCTTGTGCGAAGTGTTTTTTGTGTTCGTACATTGGCACGATGGGAACATGTGGAAGAGTTTCGTATAAGGACGTAGGTATATACCCGTACATTACAACGCATTTGAAGCTCACCGCTGGGCAGGGGCATCATGAAAGGCGCGAGATAGATGTGGGTGGTCCTCTATCCTTCCTCTGTCTAGACTGAAAATACGAGCGGATATCCCTGAGGCTGCTTCCCGCGTCGAAAGACATTCCACAGACGAAGTCCCGCGCCGCTACGCAGAGCCCTCTACCCTACAAAGACAGCACACAGGAAGGATAATATAAACTCTGGCCCAGGGTTACAACCAAGAACGTATCTCGAAAAGCCGCCACGAAACTTGCGAGTTTTCTGCTTTGAAATTTAAACGGTAAACCAGTGTGAGATGTGGACTCCTCCCACAGTTATTGTTTATTGTTTTCTTTTTGTCTTTGTCATCATCACTACTTTATTTATTACTTCTTTGAAAATTAACTTCACTTACTTACAGAAAGATAAATATTTACATTTTTAAATGGGTGTGTTAGTACCAGAAATGTCATCAGTTTTGTTTATTTATTATGTCATAATATTTGT
>PNEQ01064753.1:7251-30616 GCA_003012365.1 Medauroidea extradentata | reverse complement strand
AGTTGCACGTCATAACCAATAACGCGACAATTGCACGTCATAACCAATAACGCGACAATTGCACGTCATAACCAATAACGCGACAGTTACGCGTTATAACCAATCAGACTAAGAAACCAAGGCACAAAGAAACACTTGTCACTTAAAGCAAGGGTTAGGCCGTCAAAACATGTAAGAGATCAAGACAGATGTGGATATTTTAACGGACATCAGATGTCCTTGTTAGGTGTTGGGAGTGGAAATTTCCGCGGCTTCATTTACCTGCAGGTTAGACTTCACTGCACTATGATTTCTCGAGTACGAGCTGTTTCTTATTGGTTGGTGCCCCAGCGAGCTGTCAGCCCAGATCTAGTAGCCAGGGTCGTGTCTAATGGGAGAGGGAGAAGGGAGCAGATGCCCCGGGCGGCAGTCTGAAGGGGCGGCAAATGTTGCGCGTTCAAATTACTATTGCAAGAGTCATGCAAAATTCGCGTTATTTCTTGCCAAATGGTTATATACTCGTCCAACTTCCCACATAGGCAAACAATGCCGTGGTGTGCCGGGTAAAATGCATATGTCCAATAATTAAAAGTAGCATATTTGAGTGACCAACCTGCTGTAAATACACGTAGCTGACATCACATAGGGACTACGCCCAGTATAATCTCATACTGTAATACTGTATATACAGCACTGCTAAGTTTAGTCTCTTACCAAATAATAACGCGCATTTTGCAGGTCCCTAACTATTGATAGAGGCAGGAAAATTTCGCTAATTCAATGACCTACAGACTAGAATCCATTGTCCTATACATACTCAACTCAAGCCCCGTCTATTCGTCATTCGTACACTGAGTAGCAGTTAGTGGACAAATGACCGGGCTGGAGTATATATAGGATAGTGGATTCTAACATGCAGGTCAGTGAAATGTTCCTGTTCCTAACTATTCCTCTTAAACAATGCAGACAAACTGAAAAAAAGGGGGGAGCGCCACAAATACTTTTCCCTCTGTAGGAAAACCTGTACATTCGGCCGTGAGTAGAGCTGTATTCAATAGTTTAGCTGCGGGTTTGTAATTGGCTTCTAAGTTTATCGCTGAGTGAGTCATTGACTGTGATGCAGCTAAACTCAGCACATACACAGGCCGATAAATAAATTTATGTTTGTTACGTGCGCGTTCCTAGACCATTAATCCGATTACGATGAAACATTTGTAAGTTATGCGTGCAGCCGTGCACCCGCGTAGGTTTCTGACAAAAACAAATAAATGTAGGTAAAATGAACCGAACGAGGAACCAAAATGTAATGAAAATAATTTAGTGTTTAAAAATGTTTCTAAAGCGGCAAATTAATGACCTTTAACATAATTATTTTTATCATTTAGACTTTTCTAAAATGGTTTTTTTAACTTATTACAAAATAATGTGTTTTGCAGTAACGTATCACTTAATTTTACTATCATCAATACATAAAAATTGAAGTGCCAAAAGTGTAATCAAAAAATTTATTATCATTAAATTTTTTTTTTAATATGTTGCAAATAGAAGAACATATTCTTACGAATAGCTTAAGATAACCTGTAGTACTTGGACTGAAGTTTTGTATGACTCAAACATGCATTAAACTGAAATCAACGCGAACCAAGACGTGGGCAGTAGCTAGTTGAAGAATAAAAGTATACGTGATCTTACATTCGCGCTTACCCAGACATGAATTCGCTATAGCTGTGGATGGTTTACACGCGGGGAACCTAGAGGCGATTAGGGCAATTTAGGCACACACATCGGTTATATCGTCGCCCTTACGTTCAAGACACTGGAAGATTGGTGTCCGTGGAAGTCATTCACAGCCACCTCTCAGAGCCCGGGACAAGATGCGGCCGTTTTATTTACATTACACTCGACGCGCAGGTCAAGAATGTCAAGGTCAGACCATCTTCCAAGTGCCTACCACAGGCGCTGGTTTCTCCATCCTATCACGTCACATCTTCGCCGGCTAATATATACCAACCTCTGCTTCTTTACTTATTTGCAGTGTTGCCTAACTTACATCAGCATATTGGTAATATTGTCATGAGTGTGCATAAGACGGTCTGTATATCAAGGTCACATGGAGGTTAAGGATCGTGTTTCACTCTCCATGTTCGGTTGACTTTAATTGCGTTTTTTTTATTCTGAAGTGTTAATGCAGGCGATTATTAGAAATGATGGTTTATGGTGGAACAACTTAACTATTTGCTAAGTTTCAATGTACGTTCAACTTACCAGAAGATTACTGACTTTCACTTGTACGTGGAACTGTTACCCTATTTGACTGAGCCAATAAGAATCCCGCTATTGTAATATTTGATGCTTGTTATTGGGCTGCAGACAGCTACGTTGTGTCAGAAGTGTATCACTCAATCATATATGTTGCAAGGAAGTACAGTGTTTTCAAGCGTATGTTGGCACAAACAAATTTTCGCGATATACCATCATCTGTAGCAATTAGTTCCATTTAACTTGCGCTACAGTCCAGGGATTACGATTTAACTGTTGACGTATAATTAGGCCGCAATAATTCCAGTAATTTATTTAATATGCTTAATTTGCTGGACTGATTGTTAACAGCTAAATAAATGTGTTTGTTTATACAGCAGCGCAAGGTAGATGGAATTTAATACATAAACGCATATTGAATATTTATTCCCTCAGAATTAAAAAAAAGCGAAATTAATTAATTCCAATATTGCAACTGATAGACTACTGAGCATTAACTGTACTGGTTCCTTTCAAGCAATTTTTGTGAATGTAACTTTTTAAATTCTAAAAACCAGCAGATATTGTAAAACCGCCTAATAAATTTTGCTTTAAAATTGGTTTTATTATGTAGCTTAGTTTTCAAAGGAAAAATATAGTAACATCGCAGTTTGTTATATATTAAAAAAACGTTTAAGTTGGTAATCAGTAGTGAAAGGAATAATTGATGAGTTCAGTAACCATGTTTGAATCCTCTGCCATATGTATAGGCCTACTCGAACCCCGACTATTAGTAGTAACCTAGGGAATTCCTGGTTTCCTTTGGACACAAGATAGAATTTAAAAAAAATATTGACATTTTCTCAATTGGCTCTTGACTTATCTGACACCTCCTGGAGGGCTTAAGCTAATAATTATAGAGAGCTGAAAAATTCGCGTTTTCTTTTAGGCGCAAGCCAGAATTCAGCCAGTATAGGAGTGTATCATGTTCACAAATGGCCGTTGACTTACTCGATACTTCCCGGAAGTAGCTACGTCAATAATAAAAATGTAACAGAACACAGGCCCATTTGGCTGTGTCAGCGAGCAGCTAATAAACAACTGTTCCTAAGAGTTACAGAGATAGGCCTGCAAAACAATTAAAATCGTCATTATTAACTGTTTGCTGTTAAAGTGATATATGTATGATTAGTTACATTTCCATTTTTGACTCAGATACTTCCAGGAGGTGACAAACAAGTCACAGGCCAACTGCGAAAGTGACGCAAACTTACAGTTAATGTAATTCTAGCTTGTGCAGTGGATTTCCTAAATTATTAATATTTAAAACTGAAAAATTCAAATTAATTTAATAAGTAAACATCGCATGAGGCAGCGTGTCACACCCCAACTGAAAAATTCTGACTACCTTGAAGTCCTGAAAACCTGAAAACTTCCACGTTTTCATTTGAGCACAAGATGTAATTCATACAACAGTAAGTTCGCGTTACTCTCGCAATTGGACCTAGACTTATGACACTTGCTGTAAGTGGCTTAGCCAATAGTACAGAAGCAACTAAATACAGGCCCATATCACTGCTTCATCGAGCAGCCAGTGAGCAGATAATGTCTGCTTGAATACACACATGTTCTTGCAGGCTAGCCTACACGTCAGCGAACACGTCAATATTACAGCCTCTACTAACAATAAAGAAGCTCGTAAATACAGGCCTAGTCATTAGAGAAGGTGATTTATCGCGAGAATGTATTCTGCCAGCGTATTCTGCAAATCACTTTAGCGTCCTGCGTCATGTATTGTTGACCGACGGTTGTGTGCCACGACGTAGCTGTTTACGGACGAATCTCATACGTTCAGTAATAGCGCACCAGAGTTGTCATTGGCCCAGTCAAATAGGGACACGCCAGTAACGAAATAAAAGCGTCGGAAATGAATACATAACATTGAAGCCTAGCAAACGGTCAACTTTTCCCGCGATAAATCACCTTCTCTACTAATCATGTGTTATGTCAACGAGCAGCCAATGAACAGCTGGTGTCTGAACCCGCGAATTCTTCAGGTTCTTTTAATTTTAGGGTGTGATATGTACAGACAGGAAAAATTCGCGTGTTCACTGACATGTAGGCTAGCCTGCAAGAACATGTGTGTATTGAAGCAGACATTATCTGCTCACTGGCTGCCCGATGATGCAGTGATATGGGCCTGTATTTAGTTGCTTCTTTATAATTGGCTCAGCGTTCTCCGAGAAGTGTCAAATAAGTCTAGGTCCAATTGCGAGAGTGACGCGAACTTACTGTTGTATAAATTACATCTTGTGCTCAAATGAAAACGTGTAAGTTTTCAGGACTTCAGGGCTTCAGGGTACTCTGAATTTTTCGCTCGGGGTGTGACACGCTGCCTCTTGCGATATTTACTTATTAAATTAATTTTAATTTTTCAGTTTTAAATATTAATAATTTAGGAAATCCACTGCACAAGCTAGAATTATATCAACTGCAAGTTTGTGTCACTTTCGCAGTTGGTCTGTGACTTGTTTGTCACCTCCTGGAAGTATCTGAGTCAAGAATGAAAATGTAACTAATACATACATATATCACTTTAACAGCCAGCAGTTAATAATAAAGATTTTAATTGTTTTGTAGGCCTATCTCTGTAACTCTTAGGAGCCGCGGTGGCCGAATGGTCAAGCCATTCGCCTCCCACCAAGGCGATACGGGTTCGATTCCCGGTGGGGTTGGTCCCCGGATTTTCGCAACTGGGAATTGTGCCGGACGATGCCGCTGGTTGACGGGTTTTCTCAGGGATCTCCCTTTTCCTCCTCCCTTTCATTCCAGCTCTGCTCCATGCTCACCTCATGTCACCCCACACCGCTAAAAGACCTCGATGTTGAACGCTGACCAAAATCTCTTAGTCTCTCACCCTATCACTTTAGTAAGATAACGTTCAGTGAGTGACGTTTGAAAGCTGTATGACTGCACGGAGTAATAAGTAATCATCGAGGCATGTATGAAGACCAGACGACAGCTGTGTACTCCTACACGAGCGGTATAAATGATGGCAGCGCAGCGCGGGCGGCAGGAATTACCCGGGCGACAAGAAACAAGACCACATTTCACTTCGCCCCGCGACTGGGAGGGGCAATAAATAGGGGTGTGGTGATATTATTTTCTGGCCGGGCAGTATGGGGAGGGGTGGCACGCGCCGCAGTGACAAATGCGGTGCCGAGGCTAGGGTCCGGCCTCACCTACAAAAACAAGTGACGTCCGAGGGCGAGAGGGAGGGATTATTTTTTGCCCGTTATTGTCGCGCAGTTAATCACCCCCCTCTCGCCCCGGTAACCACGGCCCAGCGTCCAACACCGCCCTTGACCACGACTGCGTGTGAGTGCCGACTAATATAGGCTGTTCACTGTAAAGTAATCACTCTTGAAGAACATCTTATTTTGAAAATAAATTACAAAAAAATAATTTATATTATGTCCTGAGAAATTAACTTATGTGTACTGTATAATAAATTAGAGATGATGGTGTATCGCGAAAATTTTTTGTGCCAAAATACCGTAGTTTCTTGTGACATGTATGATTGGGTGATATACGTCTGACACAACGTAGCTGTCTGCAGACCAATAATAGGCATAAAATATTACAATAATATCGGAATTATTATAGGCTCAGTCAAATAGGGTAACAGCTCTATGTATAAGCTAAAGTCAGTAATCTTCTGGAAAGCTGAAAGTGTGTTGAAATTCAACAAACAGTCAAGTTTTCCCGCGATAAACCACCTTGTTTACTAATAAGCTATCCTTACAGTTTCCTTTAAACAAATGTGATAATAGCCGCGGCCGGAACTGCTAGTATTTATAATATTTTAGAACAACACACTGGTGTAGACGATACCGCTATTGCAATGTTGACAGAATAGTGTGAGTGTGTGTGCAGTACAAAATGATTTGTGGGAATTCTGTGAGCGAGTAAAAATGCTAACGTTGAGTATTTGGAACACAGCACAAGTCACACTGGATATAATTCAACTCGCACGTATAGGACTTGTCATTGTTCGCACCAGGGCGAGGTAAGCGGCGCTTATCTACTAAGGAGTTTAAAGCTGTGACTATATATAATATTGGTGAAAAAAATATAGCAAAGTTCAGTTCCCGTTTCTATCTGAGATTCACGTACAGCCGGTTACATTTTGAAGTCCTATAGTCTGAAAAGAATGTTTTTAGCCGTGTTGGAGGGCTTATAAACAGTGTTTTAAAGAGCATTCTGTATTTGTCTGAAGTGTTTTCTTTAATTTGGTACATTCTTACAATGCGTAGCCTACATGTGGAATAGATACATAGCAAAACATTTACGAACACACTGCAACGCGTTTGAGGCGTGTTGTAGGTAATCCTCTTAATAAATGCCCTCGTCTTGGGCATGAATGTGTTTCAACGTGTCACAATGTTTTTATTTCAACGTATAATTGCTATAGTAGGCTAATACCCAATATCTTTATCTACTAAAAAAAGAACCTTCTTCAAACTATAATCAGTTATATTTTAATACACATCACTTCTTTTAGGAATGCAATTTTTAATACGTTCAATATTAATAACGACCTTTTTTAGAATGATATTTTTATTAAAACACCAACGCCATTCGTAAAACAGGAAAATACGCGTATAAGAATTCGTTTGACATTACACCACGTTCTTCACGAAAACAATTGGGGACCTGAAATCGAAATCATGCTAACTATAAAATGTATGACATATTAATAAAAAGTAATATATTTTTCGTGTGCATTTATATCTATCTTAAGTACCACTTCGGTTAGTGTTATATTTCAGATAGAAATGAACGCACACAGTAAATGAATAATCTTTTATGCTAATTCTTAATGCTGGAGTTAGCACGGTTTGGAATTCAGGTCCCAAAGCCACTGCTTAATGTCCTATGAAAATATTTCAAGGAAAACATTGCTTGTCGGTATATAGGGCACGCGAGTGAACCAGGGAGAGATTATTGTGTAGGAAAGCTCTGAGAGCTAATTTCATCTATTCTTCTCAACAAAGTTGCCACAGCGAATACCATGGCCTTCTACTAGAAAAGTTTGTGTCTAAAGCCAGAGGTTTTTGGTGAAGATAAGTGAATCAGTCATTCGAGAAACAATATAGTCAGTTTTCTACCAAAGTTAGTTGTGGGCGCTATAATTTTGTAGGAAGGTAAATACACGTATTATCAAACTACAATAAGTGTAATTTGCGAGTGTAGCAAGGCGCTGAACTATGAGCTCATTTGAGGAACACCATAGTTCATTCAATACTTCTGTGCGAAATTATAACACCTACAACTCATTTTGGTAGAAAATTGACTTACGTTGTTTCTGAAATAACTGATTCAATTGTGCAACAACTTGTGTTAAACTAGCAGCTTCCTCTAAGTCAGTGGTTAGACGTTCGAAACTGTCGCCGATCACTAGGGCCATGATTTTGTCGCGAAAAGATTTTTGCCCCACTTTGTTTCAGTGATTCACGTGCACACCTGCAGTTCTGTTTCAAGGTTATTGGCAGCGTGTGTTTGTTCAGACACGTTTCTCATTTGACTGCACCAATCAGAATAAGATTATTGTGAGTCTGTACGTCTATAATTTGCCAAGGCAAGTGAGAGTAAAATCATCCAACCACAGACGATGTAGCAGAGCTGAAGGTGTGCACATGACGCAACGAAACCAAATGTTGCAAAAATCTTTTCGCCATAAAATCGCGGCTCTACCGATCACAGACGTGTTGTTAAGCAGTGCCCTTAAGAGGAGTCCTTCGCGGTGTCAAATTTCCACCTTTGACGCGTAGTAACAGCGTAGCGATAAGAGCCAGTGCCCCACGCTTTGACGAGAAGCATATCGCCTCTATTCGCAGCGCGCCAAACTGGCGTGTAATGTTTCCGTTGTAGTCTATTTACTATGGGACTTTAAGCGGTGGCCCCAATATTTTATTTTTGAATAGTTTGAAGTAAAGACCAACGCATGCTTCTCGTTTTGCACTTTACGAATTCAGGTATTATTTCCAGAGTTACAACAGTCTAAAAACCCCGTTTTTAGCCATTTTGAGAGGCCCGAATATCATGTTTCTAACAAGCGTGTTGCATTTTTGAAAAATTAGAAGCATGGTTTGAAGTGTGTGTTCTTTTCGTAGGTAAACATCATATGAATAAATTAAGCGGTTTCGCGTAAAAATGTATGCGCGGGACACGCTGCAACGCCATCCATGCGCCAGTCGAGGACTCCTCTTAAGGCGGCCGCCTACCCCACGCTTCATACGCGTTGCAGTGTGTTCGTAAACAAGTTTTTTTCGACGGAAATATTCCACGTGTGCCCATTGTGCCAACGTACGAAAAGAAAACAAACATCAGACAAGGTCGGAACCTGATTGTTAAGACACCACGCTCATTAAAAACACTGTTTCTAAGCCCTCCAACATGGCTAAAAATGGCCTTTTCAGACTTCCGTACTTCAACATGTACTAACCGGATGTATTTGAAACTCTGATTGCAACCGGCACTGATCTCAGTTGCAGACCTTCCACCAATGTTATTACATGGTCGCCGCGTAGTATCCCACAGTATAAACCGTTCGATGGGAAGCTTGCACGCTAGTTCAGCGCTTTTCTCGTTGAGGCCACGCAGCATTTGATGCGCGCTTCAATGTCGACCTTACTGCTCCGTTGCTTTTGAGCCTGTCACGCGCGGGTAGGCGCCGCCCTTAATCTCATAGACACAGTAAACTGTCTGTGCACAAATAAGACACACAGCCAATCACAGACAACGAAGCACAGCTGCAGATGTACACGTAAGGCATTGAAACAACATAGTGCAAGAATATTTTTAACCCCCGACGCAAAAAGAGGGGTGTTATAAGTTTAACGTGTATATCTGTATGTCTGTGGTATCGTAGCTGCTAAAATGGACCAATTTTTTGATGCAGATTTTTTTGTTTGAAAGCTGACGTGATCAAGATGGTTTTCAGCTATGATTCAAGAAAATCTGTTCAACCGTTTAAACATAACCATCACTTTTCTAGTTTATTTTTTAGTGAATGTGAGCAATTCTATTGGTCTGATCGATTTGAAATTTAGTATCATGTGAGTAGTTTTTTAAATATTTAAAATATTTGCGCGTTATTACCAAATATTAGTAGCTCCAGCTGTGCGACTACACAATCGCAGACCTCTTCCACAATATGACTATCAATATACTTTCCATCGTTCTAACTATACTCTCATATTTTCCTTTATTTTACTCATCCGCAAAGAAATACACACGGGCAGACCTCAGCATTTACATAAATTTAAAAAGCTAAATTCCGATATGCAAAGCACGCAGGTGTCGGCTGGGCAGTGTAAAATTTGGCCCAGAACAATAACCCTCTAACTGCCAATAATCCCCCAGTCGTAACTGTTATCATAGCAGAGCTTACCATCTCGCGGCGAACGGGATGATCCAGCTTTGACTGTGATTGCAGACCCCGAAATTTCCCCAATTCCTCCGGGGACAAGTTTCAGACCGAACAACTGTTCGTTTATGTCACTTTGGTAATCGGTCCTTTACACTTATTACCTCACAACCAATAATAAATTAGTAAAAAAAAATTTCAGTCCCAATCACGACACACAGCTGTGTTAATAATTAGCAAATAAGCAGCTGATCCTGATTTCTGCTCAAGTATAGTCTATTAAGGGCGCGATCTACCGCAATTTTCATCACAATTTTTGATTTTTTATTTGTACCAGATATTTTTTTATTATTTTATACACAGAATGTGACTAAATTTGGCTCTTATGAAATTTTTTTATCTCTCATTGTTTTCGCGTAATGGCTTGTTAAAGTCATATTTTGCATGTTCCCGTTTTAACGACTACACTAAAACCAACTGATAAACCAAATTCAAAAAAATCACAGTACATAAAAACATTTCAGGCTACAATGTCATGCTCATAAAAATAAAGAATAAAAATTATTTGTATTAAAAAAATATTGAATTTTTTAATTTTTTATTTTTAGTTTCAGCATTTTTTTAATACAAATAATTGTTATTCTTAATTTTATGAGCATGACATTGTAGCCTGCAATTTCTTTATCCAGGGTGATTTTTTTTAGTTTGGTATGTCAGTTGGCTTTAGTGTAGTCGTTAAAACGGACACATGCAAAATATGACTTTAACAAGCCTTTACGCGAAAACTATGAGAGATGAAAAATTTCGTAAGAGCCAAATTTAGTCATTTTGTGTCTAAAATAAGAAAAAAATATAGTTAAAAAAAAAATAGTGATGAAAATTGCGGTAGGCCGCGCCCTTATTGTCATATCATGAACTAAATTGAAAATTATTTTCGTGAAACAATATATCGCATTTCCAAGCACGTTCAAATCAATAAGACCCATTCAGAAATTGGTAGGCTTCTAATGTTACAAATCTTTCAATCGTCTTTCTAATGACAGTACCAACGCTTACTAAGCGATACAAGGTGGCAGACATTTTGAGTTGGTCCCTTAACAATTATTTGTATTTGTTAAAAATAATATTTTTAATTAAAACACCATATTTAATATAATGCAACATATTGGTAAAATAAGTAATAGGTGTTATTTATATTGCAATATCGAACGTGGAATTGTAAACGTTTTTCACGCCGAACATTTCCCTACTTTAACTTCAAATGCCATTTTATTGGAACAATATTTTTCGAGTTGTGCTTCTAATTAACTGCCGTGTGCAGTTCAGTATTATAGGCACAACTTATAAATAAGCCGTTAGAGAGTTAGACCTCAGTTGTAATACATCCATCTATTGTCTTTCTAATGATAGACTATTGTCCGCACTTTTGTAACGATACTAGGTAGATGTATTTTTTTAGTTGTTTTCTTAACATAGTTATGTATTTTTCTATTTTTATGACAATATATGATGGTGTAACTGTACTGGTAAAAAAGATAAGGGTTGTTAATTATCTTGCATTAATAAATGCGGTATTACGTTTACGTTACCAGTTTTTACGGGTCTACTAATTCTCACTAATAGTTCAACAAATACAATTATCTCAGAACCACGCCTTAGAAAATGTACGTGAATAAAAATGAAATGGTGCAAATCATAAAAAACCTGCACTCTGTATAGGAATATGTGAATAGTCACAGATTAAAAGTGCTTCGTCACGTATTTGCGAGTAATTCGTTTGAACTTTACCCGTAATCAGTAGAAAGCCACTGGTAATAAAATAAAATTAACGTAATATAAATGAAGAGTATTAAACTGCAATGCACTTCAGAGCGCTAAGCACTATGCAAGCATGAATGAGTAAAGCGCATTGGTTCCTGGAATATACTTAGAACCACTGACTTTGGATGAAAATAATTTTGTACCAACTTGTTTGAAAGCCTTACATGCAAACCTGCAGCTCTTCTTCATAATTGTGTAGAGGTGTCGCTAATGTTTAACCCCCAACCAATAAGGAGAAGTGATTTAAGTCTGTAGCTTCGTAGCTCCCAAACTGATTCACCAATTTCAATGCTTCTTATATGACGACAAATACTTTAACACTTCTAAAACTGTATAAAAATAATTTTTAGTTAATTTTATTTATTAGTTTAAAAATCGTAAATGTCTTAAAATTTAAAAAAGGTTCACAAAAACGATCCTGTAAAACGTAAAAAAAAATCAAATTATTGTTGACTCCCTTAAATGTGTCGGGAAACCTCACAGTGTGTGTGTATGTACGTATATATATATATATATATATATATATATATATATATATATATATATATATGTGTGTGTGTGTGTGTGTGTGAGTGTGTGTGTAACGCATACTACGAACCAAAGAAATTAAGAAAGCACGCAATGAAAAAACAAGACCGAATCATCCACAAAGTTATGCATCAGTCCAAAAATTGAATTTCAATGTAATTTGCGATTTGGAATTATCTTTTGAAATTATCACATATGCACAGTAAAAAGAATTCGTACATTTACCAGACAAAGCTTGTAAACTAATGCCAAAACATTTATCAATCTAGGCTAAAATCAAGAATGTCGTAGGTCGTTTAAGTGGTCAAAAATTTACAAATACCTGAGGGAACTAACTAGATATATTTTTTATGAGTAGATTGTTTGAAGTGAAACAAAATAACATTCGAAGGCCTTTCATATTTTACAATATATTTTGTACTTTTACAAAAAAAATAAAATCTTGAAAGCTGGCTGCCAAATATTTTATTTGCAACAAATAATTAAATAAATAAATAAGTATATATATATATATATATGAAACACCTATCTATTTACATTTATTTAATTTCCGTCTCTTTTAACATGGCAAAGTTAATGCTTACGCCTCAATATAAATACACAGCAAACTAGTACAGTAGTAAAACAATCAGCTTATATGGTAACTTCACCAATAAGAAATTTTACAAATACAATAATTACCAACACAAAATTGATAAGTAATAATAATGTTTTGAACTAAACCAACGATATAAATAAGACTAAAGCTACAAATCGTCCAAGAAATATTACTGCTGTATCGGGAAATACATTTTTGATAAGCTTGTTATGTATTTTATTTTGCATTCCACTGATACCATGGTTCCCCAAGAGCTTTGTCAAATAGAACAAGTCAATATTTACAGAAGTTACAACAAAATCTGTATATACAAAAAAGTACAATATTAAAATCATGAACCAAAACCTTAAATTGCGTGATTGTCAAAGTTGTTAGTTATGGCGCCACGATAAATAAAATTTCAGCCACAGGAACGTTTTCATATGAAATTTACTGTGTTTTTGCCAACATAAAAAATTTTAATTTTTAATAATCACAGAGTCATAATAGTGTTGCACTTATTACAGTAGTCGTTCACTCACCAAAGAACATGCATTGAAATTTTCTTATTTTGTACTAGTCTGACATCTGGTGGGTTTTTTTTTTTTTTACTTCCAGTAAGGTCAAATGAAGTATTATGTCTTACTTCCCCTGACACCTCATTCCGAGTTTTGAAGAAAAACGTAGAAACAAAACAAACTTAAAAAAAAGTCTCTAGGATGACCGACAGAATATGTCCGACAGCTAAAATGTCAAATTACAAGGAAAAATAATTAGAAGAATGCTTTAAAATAGTCTACTTTAGGCGAATCACTCTTCACGTCCCGGCATGGATTTGTAGAATCACTCAACTTTTCCAATTGTGTCTCGGCATCTGTACCGCTGCTCGCTTGATTTATTATCTTCATTTACATCCCGAATAAAAGCACTTCTCTTGCCATCAATCTACGTCTTTTTTTATTTATTCTGCCGTGAATGTAATCTCTGGCAGACCGCACGACAGCTGGGTAAGAGAGTTTACGTAGTGAAATGTCGATCAATAATAATTTTGGTCGCAGAACGACAGTAACTGTAAAAATAGTGGATCGCAATCGAAACCAGCTCGAGGCAGTGAACTTCCACTACTCGAGGATTTGTTCGAATAAGTATTTAAAATCGTTCTGTTTCCTGACAAACTGAAGAGTTTCTTGGATACACAAAACTGACAGAGAATGTTTGAGTCGCAGAAAACCCACATATATAGGTCGTTCGGGATAAAGTGATCACAAAAAAAGTTAACCTTTGAAAATTATCACTAGTTGTTACTGCATATAATTCAACATTAGCAAGAGTGACCTTACTGCTAGTATGGTTGGCAGCGGATTACCGACTACAGTCCCGGGTATTTTCCTATTTGAATACAACGATACGCAAATAAAATAAAATGAAATCGACATAACTGTATTTTATGTAATTAATTAACTTTTTACCGTCAAACTATATCGCTTCCTACAGTCTGCACAAATTATGTTTCACACGCAAACATCAAGTGACGTGTCCAGAGAGTGTAGATATTTCCAATCGTTAGCCGTTACGCGCGGAAGGATACGTAATGGCAGAAACAGAAACTAAGCAGGGCTTTTTTGAGTACTTACTTTATCCCGAACTGGCTATACGTGAAAGAATTTATTAGAGAAGCTATGAACGGTTTTAGTCAACAAACATACACGTAATTCCGAAACAGAAATTTAGTCGGTACATAATGGAAACCAAAAATGAAAACTGAAAATCAAAACAGACAAGGACAAAACAGGGAGAATGAAAATGGTGACAATGATGTACAAAGACTACGTGAACAATAAAAATGAACATAGCTATAGAAATGATTGTAGATAAGTCCAAACAAACAACATAACCCTGACGATAAGAGTAGGTTGTTACATTCGACGACAACATATGAGACGTTTCGTGAAGGTAGCTGCTTTAACGTAATTTTTACAACGGACGTAGAAGATGTGTACACATGCATTTATGATTCAAATTTCATATCAAGAAATGAAGAAAACAAACCATATTTAAATATTTTAATATACAACGGTTTTTAAAGGAAATAAAATATATAATTATTTATCCTATCAAAATACTTGTAAAATTTAAACAAAATAACATGGGGTGCGTGCAATAGAAACTTGATGCATAGATACTTTACTTAAGTCGCTAATAATTTTATTGAACTACAAGTGGTATTAACTACTATGCGAGTTTTCTCAACGACACCTACTCCGTAAACTCCTTACTATTTATTGTTTATTGCATTCGCCTCAGGTTTTAGTTTTAAACCTTGGAAGTATTTTCATAAGATAAATCTTTCATAACTTTTAGTCCGTTTGAAAAATGTGATGTACTAAAAACTTTCTATTATTTTAATATTATTTTCGGCCTGTGTGTGAAATTTGACAGTCAATCTTAAACAAGGAAATTTGTACAGGACAGACAAATACACAATCAAAGAGACAAGAAAACGAATTAATACTGCACTGTCATCGAGGTCTGAGCTATGTTTTAAGCTAATCGGGAAGATTGCAAAATTTACTCTGAACAAAGAAACAGAGAAGAAAGCGAGCGAATGAAAACGTGGAAAAATTAACAAACTAACCGTAGAAAAGTATTGTTGTAGGTATCATAGTTCTGTAAAATAGGAACAACAGTCAAGTTTGGTTGTCGGTATTATGTATATTGTTCCTACAACAATATGTTCTTATGGAGGAGTAAATATCTTTTACAAAACACACTGCCACTTCTACAATAGACAAGAGTCTACGATTTTTCGCGAAAAGAATTCTGCAACAGTTTGTTTCAATGCCTTATGTGCACATATGAAGCTGTGCTTCATGGTTATTGGCAGAATGTAGGCGTGGCTCATTTGACTGTGCCAACAGGAACAAGGTTACTGCGACACCACACGTATGTGATTAGCGGGTAGAACCCTAGACGCTGAGAGTTAAAAACAGCCAATCACTGGCCGTGAAGCAGGGCTGCATATGTGCACATAAGGCATTGAACCAAACTGTTGCAGAATTATTTTCGAGAAAGAATCGTTGTCTCTAGTTATTGTTGTAGGAACAATCAAGATTCACTGTTCTTCCTATTTTAACAGATTTACTTTCAATGTCCATTCAAAATTAACATTTGTGATAGTTTTGTTCCAGATGTTTATTTTAGAATGTTTAATAGGGCTTGGGTCCGAGCGCTTGACTGTGTGGTTAGAGCTCTTAACCGGTAGGCCATGACTCGTGGGTTCGATTCCCGGCCCGTGGAAGGGGAGAGGGCAAGGACGACTCCCAGGAATTTGGTTTGGTGGGGGCACGAGACGATATATAATATAACTGTCACAGAACAGACACATTTTTAGTTTTACGTTCATAAAGTAAGTCAAATTCTAAGTTTTTTAATAAATTGACTGCTACACTATAGTTTTGCCTGTTAATTTTCGGATTGATACAAATGTTATTTCATAATGTACACAACTGGGGAGTGTGTATATGTGTGTCTACAACTGTTAGCAACAGTACTCATATGGCTTTCAGCTAACTGTAAAACTACAATTTTTATTTTATTTTCAAGAATTCTTAATTCTATTAATAAATTAAACGACTTATGCATTATTCCTACTGGTATTATTGTTAAATGTTTTAAGGTATTTCTCTTTGGGGGTGGCACGTGCCCCTAGTGCCCACCCCCTGGGTGCGCCCTTGAGTGGGGGAGGGGCGAAATATAACGCAGTCCTCCGGGTTCAAGGCTGGGTGTTAGTTGCATTTGTCCTCCCCCCTCCTCTACAATGTGAAAGACAATGACGAACCTCCGCAGACTAAATCTCGCCTAGTAGCCCAGGTGTCCTGAGGCTGTCAACTTACAGATAAATGAATGAAACAAACTAGTACTTGGCTGTGGAAAATAATACAGTTATTGAGGCCATGCCATGTATTATTTTTATTTAGATTGGCGCAGTAGAAATCTCAAAACTTTATTTTTAATGAAATGCTCTGAAAAAAAATAACACCAAGAGCAGGAATACGATGCACAATTCTAGGCAGGCTTTCTCCAAAATTATATATGCATACATATATAAATATATATGCTTATTTTCGAAAAAAAAACTGTAATAATTTGGGTGCAAAAATCTTAAAAACGGCAATTCTTACTCTACCGAAAAAAATTGGCGCAAATTACTATACATTAATGATAAAACAACGTAAGGATTCTTCGATATGAACACTACGTTGTTTAGAAAAAAAAATATTTTCAGAATCACAGTAAAAGTACCGGACATGGCCTGGAGAACATAATCTGTGTATACTAATTACTAAAATATTAATCACAGATCCTGTATTTCGGTAAGATGAGGACATAAACAAGGAAGGTGACAGGTTCTTGGATCTAGAAGGAATCGCGGACTCACCTCTGAACCGTAGCTGCCAGGCGCTCACAACCGAGCCTCTGATTAGTTGACTCTGTCACCTCCGCTGACCGACTGACCACACTCACTCTGTTATGCTATAGTGGGCAGTTATCTTGGGGTCTCACAGCGTGGGGGTGCGGGGACAGCGGGACAAGGCAAAAAAAGAGGAGATAAGGAGGCGACACACAGTCGACAGCTGTGTGGTAGCTGTTAGGAAAATATCGACCTTCAGTGTATACCTGAAAATGTAAGGTGAAGGTTGTAACTTGCCGAGGCGCGGAAAGGAGATACATAGCAGAGAGTGGGATATAATAAAACTCGTTACTCAATGTTCTGCTGAGGAAATGACAAGTAAATGCTTGAGCCTCCACAGAGAGCAACCAGCAAGAGCAGCAACGTATACGGGTGTGAGAGAAGGAGATTTTGTCAGAATTCGTCAAGTCAGCAAAAAACGACCACATTATCCACTAACCACTCCAGGAAAAAAAAAAACATGTTCTGAAAATGTCAATATGAATTATTTAATAAACTGTTACTTAGTTTATTTCGGAACGGAAGGATATTATCATCAAAAACATTCAGAGTCGATGAGTGTGAATGAGATGAGTATCGAGAAGTGCTGGAATGCAAGGGTAGGGAAAATGGGAGATCCTTGAAACCCCCCCCCCCCCGCCGAACTTCGTCATTGACCTACACGATCCTACATGCCTAACCCCGGAGGTCAAACACCAGGTATAAAACTCGGATCGCCTAGGTGTAAGGCCAGCGCTCGACTGCCGCAGCTTCTCATGTAGTTAAGAATTTCGGGGTTCTGTTTTTCGGGGGGAATGTACACTTTATTGTTTGAATAACGTTAACATATTTCGCACAATTACTGAATGAAAAAATAAAGCCTAACAAAGAATTTATCTACATCTAGATTGACATTAAGAAGATCCCTTGTTAGTAGCTGACGTAAACTGGTTGGTAAGAACGTATTTATTTATTTATTTGTGCGTGCTACCAAATTCAACGCTCAGAAAAAAACCTTTCAGTGAGAGAATCCACCTTCTTTTTTTAGTTATGTGTAGTTTCTGTAATAACTTCAGGTAAAATTATGATAATGTAGATGGTTTTAAATTCTTGGTTTACTGTCAGTGAATAATTTATTGTCCCCTTTTCTCTTCCTAAGGCCAGATTCATTAAAAATCCGCCCTATCTTGTCTAGGGTAGACCTGGGTGCTCATTGGGATAGAAAATAAGTGAATACTCGAAAATGCGCAGTACAATGGAGTATATCCTGCAAGTCAATAAAATCGCGTAAATTTTCTCTCCACACACTGACAGCTAAAATAATTTTTTACTACATATTTCCAACCATATTACTTTGTGGTAAACACAAAATTACTTTTTTGGCAGTGTTAACAAAATGTTTTGTGGTGAGCACTAAAATACATACGGAATTCCCAATGATAACTGTAAATAGTTTGTAGCTGCCACAAAATATTATTTCCGTGCAGTTAATTACGCGGGCGGTGTTCATTTATCATAATTTGTATGCACTCTAAACACACTTCTTTACCATAACACTTTATTTTTTTAAAATAAGAGCCGCTTCAAAGTAGTTTTACATAACACTAAGTTTGTTTCCAAGTAGTTTTACCATAACGCTAAGTTTGTCTGACTAAGAGCCACTTCAAAGTAGCTTTGCCGTAAAGATAATTTTTTGTTTACAGAGTACAGTCATGTAAACAAAAAATTGTGTTGGCATTAAAATAGATCACCGTAATGTTTTTGGTACGATTAGTTATATATATATTTAAGACAAGATTTTCGCCAAAAATTTTCCACAAAGAAAATATTTTAAAATTTTAACATAATTTACACATTACAGATACTTTAAAGTGACTCAAATTAAAAAAAAAAAAAAAACATTTGTGTTGTTGCCTTGAAGCGAAGAGAGTGTATTTAGTATGATGATGTCATTCGACTGAACCAGTGAGAATTTTGGTTAGACGATAGCGAATAGTTTGAATTTTCGTCTGGAAACATGTTAACCATGCCAAATAATAGTCGTCGAATCATATAATGCGTGACATTATACTGTTTTGGAGGCTATTTTGTCACCAAATGTTTTAGATTTTTCGCTACTTAAGAAAATGCAAAAAATAAAAACGCAAAGGGTAAAAAAGATCAATGATGCATACTTTTTATTTGCTGAACTTAAGCAGCCTCTTGAAGATCAGTTCGTTTTATACTTGAACCGAAGTGAGGGAAAAAACCTTATCCACTTCTGAAGTTGTTCGTTCTCCTCAGTAGAAGTATTCGCCGAAGCTGAAAGAAATAAGTTATCGTGATATATAGAGAGTTTCGTGCGAAAAATATCACGAAAGGTTACAATTGTAAAAGGCGCGAAAAATTCACAGCAGAACTTACCACTTCCATTTTCAACAAAAGAAATATAAGGATGTCGTGTTTACTTGGAATATTGATGTTATCGACGTCTGTTATCGCTACTCAGAAATTAAACAGTATGCATTTACAACTTGGAACCTAGACACAGCATGGTTTTCATTTATTTACTATATGTTACCCACGATTGTGTTCCTCTGATTTTCAATTTAATTCCTTTTTGAGTCTTAAGTAATTGTTTAAGATATGTATTTCCATTTTCAATACTTGTTCAAAAACCAAATTATTAAAAAAAAAAAAAAAAAACTAAAGGTTTTTTTTATGAAAACTCTTGGGCAATTCATATTTCACGTAATAAATGTTATTAATGTTGATACTAACGTTTAAAACAGTAAATTACGCTAAAAATTATATTTCAATTTTATCATTTTTTCCTGAAACAAAATTTCATTGAAAATTCTAAATGGTGTAAAGTGATGTTATGGACAGTTCATGACTGTTTTAGAAACATAAAAAATATCGAAAATTATTCACTAATTTTTTTGAAACCCATTCTGCCCCCTGTTTTGTTTTGCCCACCGCCACATATAGTTTAGTTTTTTATAAGAAACCTTCGCGGACGCACGCTAATTTCACGAAAATTTCATCGTAATCGGGTGAGTAGCATAGAAACGCATACGTTACATAATACATACATACATACACAAACATACATACATACATACATGCATGCGTACGTACATACACACATATATACAAACATACATACATAAATACATACGTACATACATACATGCTTTCTTTTTTTCTTTTTACGTACTTAGATTACGAGGGAAAAAATTTTAAATTTGAAATGAGGTTTCAAACTGGTCTAAAAGTTTATATTGCCTATTTAAGGTAAAGTGAGAATTTGTTAAATTTATTCCCAACAATAAAAAAACCTTCATGAATACAATTTATTGCGGTGGCGTTATAATTAATTTATGTGTGTAAATAAACGTAAAAATTCTGCTTACTAGCCATATGACAGTGTTTGTGTAGATATGTTACGGGGCAAATACACGTTAAAAACGTGAATTAATACATCCATGTTTTTAGGAAGTCAGTATAGAAAAATAAAAGTGTTATCAGGGTGACACATTTGTTCAACCATAAAACATTGTTACCAAAGTGAAATATTTGTTCAGGTGTCAAATATCCTTAACAGAATGAAACACTTACTCAGCTAACGAACTTTCTTATCCTAGCGACACATTCGTTCAGACATTAAACATTATTACCAGAGTGACATATTTAATAGGTTATCAAACATTCCTACTACAGTGAAACATTTATTTAGCTAGTATAATATGAGCAAAATATTGGCACCGAAGACTATGCCCCAAAATACGCCACTCGTAAAAAATTACTGCTGGGAAAGTTGATAGAAAATATTTTCGAAATTCCGTTTGTAATTAATGTATGGAACAATACTTGCACCACGGTCTATTAACAAGAGCTGGGAAGATTTAAATAGCATAAAAAGAAGAAATTAGTAGGAGAATTCAAACTATGGTAACGTATTAAAACTGAATAATTATCTAATTTCATAGGTACTATGTAGCAAGTTTGAAAACTAGGAAAAAATAAGAGCAACAACCCGAAAGGCATTATCATGCTTAGACACACAAAAATTTGAGAATTTAAAATTTGTAACTAATGTTCAAATGACATTTCTTGTGATTTAGTCACAGTTTAACAAACTCTACCTGTATGGAAACACTCAGTAAATCCCACGCTATCTAGGCCCAGTGTTATATCACTTGGCAAATTGGATAATTGTCCACAGTGGCAGTTAGGAGACGGCACGGGAGGGCAGCTCGCAAGGAGGTTAATTTTTTCTTCCTTTGAATAACATCGACTTATTGCAAGTAAAATTCCTGGCATTATATTTTGTTGTAAGAAGAATAACTATCATTTCCATTTTTAAAGAAAATGTTAGGAAAAACCTTGCATTTAATTTTTATTGTAAGAATGACCTCACTGTAATTTATATTTACAAATCAACATATCACATATGATTACTTGTACAGTATTTGACTTACTACAGCCCTAGTGACTACCGAATGACAGTACATCTAGTAACCTAAGTTTTCGCAACATACGGTCAAACTGTAGCATTAATTTAAACAAACCTAACATAACATAGAACATTACATTTGTGTGAGGTGGGGATTAGGTTTAACATGCCCAGGGCGCCAGTCACCTATACACGAAGCCTGCGTACAACTAACCACTTACTGTAGCAGACAATGTACAAGTATTCGAGTGTATGCAACGCTGCGGAGTTCAGACGGCTGGTCCTTGAACCTGCTCCAGAAACGGTACTTTTTTTTTTACATTCAGTAAACAACGTGCAAGGTACGTAGTGATCAACCTATCATGAGCCGAAGATGCAGGAAATGTACGAATTAGATTTCGCCTGAGACAAAGCACTAACCTCATATTATGTTCTCTATGACACACATTATGTTCTCTATGATACACTACTAACTATGAAAATACGAGAATTAATTATCCGATTGTGGACGAGCTGAATGCACATGTAATGTATTCTTGCCCCTTAGATATCTGCAACCGTGTATCTTTGATTAACGCATTGCCTACCTACTAGGATTTCTTAATTGACTTAAAATTCCAATTATAAATGTCTCGAGAACGGCAAGAAAAATGGTTCACACAAGTCAACTTTCTTCCTTCAACCGTGGCATGCAGATTCTTGATCCCTCGATACAATCTCAAGACTGCTACAACATGATTAAGGATCGTTCAATATATAAGTAGCAGCATGATTTTATGAAAGAATTAAGTTTATAAACAACGACAGTTTTTTATTATATTTTAATCATTCATTATTAAGAAATGATTATTTCTTTTTTAGTTTAGACTACAAAGACGTCTTAGGTGTTGAGACTGTACCACACACCACATTTTTTCAAAGCATTCTGGTAAAAATTATTTCAGTTATTTGCACTAAAGACCAAGCATTTCCTTCTGAGAAGTCCTCGACTGGTGCATGGACGGTATTACAGCATGTCACGCGTATTCTCTTTTACGCGAAACCACTTAACTTATTCATAGTATGTTTATCTACGAAAGGAACACACACATGAAATAATGGTTCTATGTTTTCAAAAATTCAACACGCTTGTTAGAAACATGATTATCAGGCCTCTTAAAATGGCTATAAAAACGGGTTCTTCAGACTGCCGTAACTCTGAAAATACCGCCCGAATTCTCAAAAATCAAAGCGAGAGGCACTCTATCTGAAAATAAAATTTCAGGGTCACCGCTTAAAGTACCATACGAAAAATACTGCAGTTAAACCTTGCACGCCAGTTTAGGCGCGCTGTGAATAGAGGCGATATGCTTCCTGTCATGCGTGATAATCTGACTCTTATCGCTCCGCTGATCCCACGAGTCAAAACGCGGAAATTTGAAACCGGCGTGAACTCCTCTTCAAGTACACAGAACAAGACTCTGGGCTTAATTTACAGTTAGTATCAGGGAAATGGTCTAAGCTTTTCTTCGCCCGGGACAAGAATTGTGATTTGCTCCCCCCTCGTTTCATTCCCATTTTTCCATCAGTCCAATCAACCCAACAGTAATAAACGTATCTTACATACGTTGTTTTGCGCTCGGGTAAATAACACTACACAATTTTAGTAGACATACATGAAACCTGCACTTACTAGCTACCATTAGCAGTGTTTTACGTGTGCATTCTAATTATAAATACTGTATTTATAATACTGTATGGTGTTCAAGTTTAATAAAAATATAAAACTAGTAAAAGTCTAAATATAGGTAGATATTGTATTTTTTTTACACTCATTTACATTTCATTCTCAAGTAAAAAATGTTTGCACCACCAGCACCCCCTCCAACCCAGCGCAGTCTCCCCCCCCCCCCCCCCCCCCCC
>PNEQ01064752.1:19608-30788 GCA_003012365.1 Medauroidea extradentata | reverse complement strand
ACAGTCCAGACTTCGTGTGATCTCGAAAACATATCGTACAAGTTTATAAATAAAGTTTAGTTACGCTAGCACATTTATATTTTAATCTCTATGTGGTTACTCTAATTGAGTATATACTTTGAAGAAATCACTATTGATATAGAAATAAGAAGTAAAGAAGATTTGTGTATCAATCCAGTCTCCAACTGTACAGGATGTTTATTCGCCTACAGACATGAATGAGTTCGTGACCTCGTATCCGAAGTGTCATAAGCATGTTAAGATTGGGTTTAATTAGTCCATAAGCCCTTGCCATAAATTCCTATTAATTGGGAATTTTAATATGATATTACAGCGTCATTAATAGAATTTATGAGTGGAAGAAGTTATGCGTCAGCTCCAAAAATATTGGTATAACTAATGAATATATTTTCCTCTTTACTATTACTTTTAAGCATCTTCATTTTCATGTCATGCAGTATTTTCATTTCAAACTTAATTAAAATCAATTCATGTCCTATTGTAATGTATTGCAAACTTAACTATATGTAGACTATCTAGTTCGTCACAAAGCCAGGTGATTCATCATTAGTTATTCTGATTGTTGAGCAAGATATTCTGCTGGTTCGAGTCTTGACATGGCATAAAACATTTCGACAAACGAATGTTACATTTCACAATGCAAATGTGTGTAACATTAAAAAACCAAGCAGCACATTAAATGTAGAGATACAAAAATGGTTGAATAGCAACATTTCACGCCGTAATCCCAATTTTTCCCCCGAGAGACCCCTCTCATTATTCGTAGGATTGGTAATCAGCACTTTGCCCCCCCCCCCCCATGAAATTTTTGCTTGCTACGATCCTGTACATATGTGAAACTTCACATTAAAATAGTATCCACAGCTGGCTCAATGATAAACAGGCCAGAAAAATTCGCCTGTTCACTAACCTGTAAACTAGCCTCCAACAATATACGTTAAGGATGTTCACGTGGTAAAAATTCTAAAATTTATATTTGCAAGACATAGTGTTCGTTTTATACATGTTAGTTGTGCCTCCATTTTCCACTTGTAAAAAAAATTTAGCTCTCATAATTTTCTCACATCGGCATACCAAAGTCAGAATTTACAAGTTACGGGAACATAAGAATAACAAAAAGCAAGTGACTTATTGGAATGAAATAATTTACACTGATATTAGATATTATGGGCCGTATACTAATATATTAAAAATGTTCAGCAAAGTAATTTTGTCTTTTTTAAAAATTGCAAAAAAAAAAAAAAAGTAAATTGTCACTATTTTCAGATTTTTTTAAATTACAAAGGAATATCAATTTGTGGTTTTAAATATTTTAGCCCGTTTCTCATAACATATCATTTCAGTGTAAATCATTTATTTTGAGTAAGACACTTGGTTTTTGTTATACTTATGTTCCCGTAACGTGCAAATTTTTACTTTCTCATGACGCTATAGGAAGACTATGAGAGCTAAAAAAATTTTACAAACGGAAAATGTAGTCACAAGTAACGTCTATAAAAAGGAACACTATACCGTACAAATATAAAATTAAGAATTTTCGCCTCGTGAACACACTTAACTGAGACAGACAACAGCTGCTCATTGGCTGCTCGCTAATTTATGGACCTGTGTTAAGGTTCTTGTTTATTATTGGCTCGGTGCTGTCTATAAGGTGTCAAATAAACCTAGGGCCAACTGCGAAAGTCACACTAACTTATAGTCATTTGAATTCTGGGTTGCGTCCAAATGAAAACACGAATTTTTCAGGTACCTAGTGATAAATCAGAAGCCTCCCCCAAACAAGGGCGTCATTTAGGGGGGCAGAGAGGGCAAATGCCTCCCCTCCTGGATTTAGAATTTTGAGTGTATAAAATTTATATTTTCTTGTATTTTGTTATTTAAAAAAAATGCTAACTTAAGCACATAAAACTGAAGTGTTATTATTAAAGTTAGTAAATTATACATGCTTAATTAATAAAAATGACACAACAAGGTCACTGTCACCGAAAAAAAATCTTACTCCCCCCCCCCCTCCACAAGAAAAACCTGAAATGACACCCCTGCCCCCAAACAAATTTGATAACAAATCCCGCAAATCGGGAATTTTTCGGGCGGGGATTCTGACGTAGCAGATACAAAACAGGCATACAAAAGCAAAATGGCGTGGCGGTGCATTTGATGTTGAGGGCTCCTTTACGAATGAATTTCCGTCATATTGTTAGCACTACTTGAGCTCATTTCTAGAGACATGCAAAATTCTCGTTGTTATTTTCTGACAGCTGACTAGACTCCAAGTGAATATAGGCTCGTTCGACGTCTACAAAGTCAAAATTTGCTTGTTCTGCTGCCATGCAAATCGTGAAAACCAACTGACCTACTTGAATAAAATAGTTCACTGTGATTACATCCCATGAGCTATGCAGTAAAGTATTTAAAATACCATAACGTAATATTTTGAATTAAAAAAAAACGTAAAAGTACAGGAAAAAATTCAAACTTTTTTTAAAATACTAAAATAATTCACGGAACAAAAAAAATGTTTTATTACGTAGTCCGTGGCATGTATTATATTACTGTGAATTATTTCATTTACATAAGTAAATTGGTTTTCACTATTTCCATGGCAGCAGAACATGCCAATTTTGACTTTGACACACCGTTATAAGAAAACTATACGAGTTAAAATTGCTTCCTGAGGGAAAACTGTGCTCACAAGTATCGTCTACAAAACTAACACTATTTCACATAAATACAAAATTATAATGTTATCGCACTTGAACACCCTTAAGGGCGCGGCCGCAGCAATTTTCAAAGATAACGGAACTTCGAGCGCCCGGCAGATGACTTGGTTTGAATGGCGAGCGCATTGACCCAATACATTACACATTTCTTGCTATAAATAAGAGAACAATTGAAGCTATTGTAATGCTATTACTTTTAAAAATAAATTTAGATAAAATTATGAGCAACTTTCTCGCTTTCAGCGCCCAATTAACTTCAATAATAAAAGTGTTTCTCACTGATCAACTTTTTAGTGTTTCATTTTGTACTGAAACGAACATAAGGTTAGAAAACATTTATATACAATCACAAAAAAATTGTTTAGTCTTCTTATAGATGAAGTCACGCACCATAAAAATTTGAATACGATATTGCTATTAACTCTTTAGGTTATGGCGTGATATATTTAATTATGTATGAAAAAAATAAGTACAAAGTTTTTGCTTTCGAATTTTTTAAAACAATGTGCAAATGATGGAACAGATATATCATCCGATGCGCGTTTTGATACTGTACAATATGAGAAAATTTTAAGATCAGAGTTATAGTATGAAATGTTTGGCAACAGCTCATGCCGAAACAAGGACAGTGCTTATGTCATTTACCGTGCGTTAGAAACACAGCGGTTGTCAATTTAACTCTGTACAGCAATCTAAGCGTGAGATGCTCTATAGAATATTATATTTTACTTTTTTTAAATTAATATATCGTAATTGGTACAAGATTAAGCTTCAAAACAGGTATCTAACTAATGACATTTGTATTATGTAAAATAAGAAACAGTTCACATACTCCACTGATAAGAATTCGTTAGATTAATAGTAATAAGCATTTCATAAAGAAATAATTACTTCCACGTACATTTTAATCATTGTAGCTGCTTCCGATGAAACGTGACATTCCGTCCATGGGAGTAGCGTATCTCTGAAGACAATAAAATTGTTAGGGTAATGTTGATGATTACGAAATAAATTATGGTAAACCAAATGTGTAGAAGCTGTAAAATATTACTGCTTTTGTCATTATTAAAGTTTGCTAAAATTACATTTAAAGTGGTAGGAATTGTATGATATAAGAGTATGAACGTTTAGCCGTTTACGGTACGATCCCTCATTTCCACTACTTTTGTGACATTTATTTTTTAAGCCTAAACAATGGACAGATACCAGATATTTGTATTATGATTATGTTGTTCTTTCGAGACAAAAACCTACAGTTGAAGCTGATTATATAGGCCTACTTAACGTGGTTTTGTCACTGAACTAATTAGCACAAACCAGTTTTTTTTGTCACGAGAAAAAATAATACGAAGACGCAGTAAAACCCTGTAAACAAATCGGGTAACAGATTTTTTGTATTTTAATTTAGGCGGTTTTATTTATTTACTCATTTATTGCATCCTGTTTATCACAAATAGCTACACACAGCAGTATGACAACAATTATACCTGTACATATTTGCAGTACAGGATCTGTCTGATAGAAACAAAAATATCTTGCACTGTGAAATACTATTATACACTGTGTCATTCACTATGCACATATTAAAAATACAGAAATATTACAATGGCGTAGGTTAATAAAATTTAGATGTACAAATAAACACGCAGATGAAATATAAACATTCATCAACTTAATAAAATAATTATCATTGTAACATGCATTTTCAGAAGAACTCTCTTAAATTTTGTTTTAAATTGTTTAGATTTTCTTAAAATTTGATAATTCATTATATAAGTTAACAAAAATGAAGTTAACACTTCGTATACGTATAGCTGTGTTGTGGTAATTTACTCTAAAATCACTTTTTGTTCTAGTGGTGTTAGTTATCTCAGAAACTTTAAGAAAAAATTTATTTTCGTGTATAAAACATAATAATTCAATAACGAAGAAATAATACATTGTTACGTTGTTTTTGTTCCTTTTTTTACTTTGTCATTTAACACAAGTTTGACCAGCAAAACATGAGCAATGGCGTATGTTCACAAACCAATAAATTCTAACTGTAAACTCCCGCAGCCACGAACATTTAAAAATCTCAATACGTTGTTAAAATGCCTTTTTTTTTGTGATTTTTTTGTAACTATAGGCTTGTGTGTTATTAACATACATAAAATTCTTCCAGTATTTTAAAGTCTAAAATGTATTTTTTTGCGTGAGAATATATCCCGCAGAAGATTAGGACATACTATATGAAGAAAGTGTGAAACAAAGAATAATAGATCATTTGCATGTCCTCTTTATTTAAAACAGTCTTAAAATGTCTAAAAAACTGAAAATTCTGATGCCAATTTAACATGTGGTTTGTGTAAAAACCCATACATTTCATATTATATGTAGTTGATAAAAAGTATTAACTTAGTTATTCTTTGAAATGGTATTTATCAACAGTAAAATATAACAAAATAGTCCACCTTTCCACTCAAAATAAATCTGTCGATAGGTTCTTAAATTTTTTAACGACCCATCGTTTCAGTATGTATTAAGTTGGTCGACTTCACGGGGGACCTATGCTTGAGTTTACAGTCGCAAGCGATTTGAAAGCCGAGTGGTGTTTTTCAGGACATGTAGAAACGTTGATTTGCTGTTAACAGAAAGGATTGAAAAGGCAAACGGTAAAACAATCTCCATGGCCTGAAAAAGAGCACTCGGCTTGCAACTCGCAAGCGACTGAAAACTCGAACATAGCCCCTTCCCTCCCCAGGCTTGAATTTTTTATGGCCAGTTTGATTACAATTTTCAGTTCTGCATGTTGATTGGAGACATCTTTACGAAAGAAAATTCGCCCACAATGAAAATACTTCTAATTCTTCGTTTGACATTACTATGGAATAGCCTAGTTTATTACACCCAATATTCAATAAATTTATCCGAAGTGCATGATCCTACAAATACATAAAGACAATTCTTATTATATGGTCAATAAGTTCACTGAAACATAAATTAAACCGCTTCTACGCTGATGCACTTGAGACATTTAGAAATTAGGGCTACATTAACAAAAGTAATTATGGTGGCTACATCTGAAGAACAAGTCAAGAGCACCGTTTACCTTCGTATTAGAGGCTCAGAAGCGACGAAAACATAAAGGCGACTTTGAAACGCGCATCAAATTCCGCTTCACCACAACGAAGCAAGTGCTGAACTAGAGGGCAAGGTTCCCTCGGATTCATTTTTAACTATGCTACTTTTTAAGTTGCGAAAATATAATTTTATTACTTGAAAGTCTGTAGTAAAGTTCAATGCACATTTCTTGCCAAGTTTCACAAACATCCGGTTAGTACATTTTTAAGAAAGGCTGTTTGCAAATTCCGTTTTTAGCTATGTGGAAGGCTTAGAACCAGCATTTTAATGAATATAATGTCTAAAGAGTGACATTCCGTCTTTGTCCGAAGTGTGTTTTCATTCCGTACATCATCTCAATCGAAACGTCTAATAGTTTCGTAAAAAACATGTTTTCTAGAACACACAGCAACACTTTTGTTGAAGCGTGCGGTAATCCACCGAAAAGCGTGAAGAGCTTCGACAGTTAATTCGATTATTCGAAAAACACCTCAACCCGCATAATCGACATATGCTTAGGGATAACATTCAAAGTATGTTAAACGCACGAATGCCCTTTTCAGGTTACCCTCTACGTTTAGAGCATATTTTCTAGAGGCCAAAATTTGCGTCAATTGGTATTTCTTACCGTCCTTTTTGCGAAAATCTTAGTGCAGAATCTTTTAAACGGTATATGAATGTAAAACATACCTTTAATTTTAATAGTATGTGTTAAAATGATAGGGTCACCACTAAATGTCTCATAGAGGCTAGTTGTATGCGAGAAGACTGTATGATATGCCAGTGACTTGCGCTTAGATGCTAGGGAGAGGCGTGGCGTGCGTGTTATGTCGCTCTTACCGTTTCTGCACTTAATACAGGTCTCGAACACGCTAAATACATTCATTCAGAGGCCACCGTAAGTCAAAGTCACTTATGTACGGTCTAATTAAGGACACAGTGCTTGCATTCATGACTTCAGCTTGGCCTAATTAAAAATAAATTAGAATACTAGACGTAATTTAGTAATCGTCAGAGAAACTTTATGTATACTCTTTTAAACCAAATGACTGTGCTACACAAGATAATGTAACTTTTATAAATTTATGTTATGAATCAAAATCTTGTAGATTTTGTAGCCAACTTAACCTAAGACAATGGAAACAAATTTATTTTTTAATTGAAATGTTCAGTTTAGTTCCAAACGTGTAAATGTAACATTAAGAACATTCTTATTCTTAAGACGTTTCGAGGGTTCTTATATTACGACTTCAGTTTTATGTACAGTAAGTACTTACTGTTGGATTTATTAATTTAATAAGAAAGTTGCGATGCGTCGTACTGGCTCGTTAATAGGATCTATAAAATTATTACAACATACAAAATGAATACTGAACAAAGGATAAAATGTTCGTTTGTAAGTGATGTTAATATAATAGACACACATACACATATCGCAAAACATTCGTTATACGGTACATCGTAGAGTAAAATGTATCCTTGTAATATATAACTAAAAAATATTAAAAAGTACAGTGAAAACAGCAACGTTAGGAAGCGTCTTGTCTGGGGGGTTTTGGGGGTTATAACCCCCTCCTTTAGTCACAAAAATGAGAAAAAAATCATATTAAAGATTGAAAATATTTGGACCAATATAATATTCAATGTTTCGTTACGAAAAACTGCTAAAATAGCACTATTTTTCACCTTGAAATTCAAATTTTCCCGGGGGAGAACCTCCGGACCCCCCGCTTTAAAGGGGGGTCGGTGTTTGTTATACCTATTATTCTCAGGTTAAACCCCCCTCTTACACAAATCCTGGCTACGCCACTGCTTCACTTTTATTTTTAGCGACGGAAATCGGTAGTAATAAATAGACATACACGTATACATGTGCGAGATTGTTACTTCTACAGATTTTTTATTTTATTTTAATGACGCAGAACTTTATAGTGAAGAAAGTAAAATACATAACAAGCCGAATCGAGTTAACATTACGTAAACGGTGTGCTTCAATATGTAAAATTACACTAATATCTCGCATGAAAAATAATAATGCTCGTGCTGAGGCTGACGCAAGCAGACAGTGTAGTAAGTAGCTTGTCAGGCGTATTATGTTTCACGCGAAACCGTTTAAATTATTTATGTTGCTGTTAATTATCTACGAACAGAAAACACACTAGGAAAGAAAGCTTCTATCATTTTAAAAATTCAGCACGCTTGTCAGAGTAATTGAGTAGGCTAGTTCCAAAACTCGTCTTGTCCACTTTCACTAAAACTGAGCAAATCGCGAAAAACTGATTTGCGAGCCTATTTGTGACATGGCCAACGCAGTTTTGCAAAGTGTGTCTGCTATTGAATAAGGCGAGTTTTGGAAACTATCATCACGTCAATTTTAGCACACGTTTAAAAGCTACACAAACATGTTCAGAACTAATTTTTCCTTGGTGATGACTGCAAAAAATAAAATTTTAGGATCACTGAGTGTCATAGAAAAACACTGCAAGGAAAACCTCGCACGCCAGTATGGCACGCTATGAATAGAGGCGATATACTTTTCGTCGAGCGTGGCCCTCTGGCTTACATTGCTCGACTGTTTCCATGTGTCGAACATTAGAAATGTGAGACCGGTACACTCTCCTCGTATTACACAGATAAGCGGCGGCAGCAGCGGGTGGTCGTTCTGTATGTGTGATGCATGTAGGTAGGTGGAGAGAGTGGAGGGGGCGCAGGGAACGCCCTATCACATGGCAACCTTGCTTAAATTTTTTTAAATTCTTTATTTCCCCCTCTTCTGCTACGTACCTTCCCCTCCGCCGCCGTGTTTGACAGTGCTCTCTAGCGGTAAACGGTTGAACTTCTTGAACTTATTATTTCTTGTGTTTGTAAAGGGCCGCGATAGATGACCACACGATAAGTACGTTGGACCCGTAAAAATTCAAAATTTTATAATTGTGCCAAATATTGTTCAACTTTTACACATAAGATAACATGTAATTTCCCCAAATAAAAAAAAATAGGTCTCATAGTTTTAGCATAATCACCTATCAAAGTAGCAAAATGGCAGTTGCGATGTAGCCAAAATAACAAAAAATAATTAACTCGCAGAAACAAGAAAATTCATATTAATTCTAAATTATGTGAGCTACTTCCAAGACACTTTTGTAAACACAAAACGATACATTTTTGTATTTTTAAAATTTTTTTTGCATAACTTTGACTTTTGCCTACTACTGAAATTTTCAGAACTAACTTTTGTCAACCATGTCATAAAATGCATTGATACGCTAACAGTTACTGTAATTTTGAATGTATTAGTAAATTACTTTATTTTATTTTTGCTACACCGCAATGGCCATTTTGTGACTTTGATGAGTGATTATGCAAAAACTATAGGGCCTAGTTTTTTTTAATTTTGGGAAATGACGCGTTATATAATGCGCAAAAGTTGAACAGTGTTTGGCACAAATATAAAAAAATTAAATTTTACTGGTTCAACGCCCTTAATTCCGTGCCAGTGTGGCGTCCCACCTCACCTTAACATAGCTTATAGTCTGTCTCATAAAAGAATTCCACTTTTTGACATTTGTGTTGGCATGTATTTTTAGGGTTGTTGGTTGTTTCTATGAAATAAACAGGGTTTTTCTCTGCCACAAGTGACTTTTGCACAAAAACACTTAGCTGGGTCTCAAACTGTGCAATTTATCAAAATTAAAAGTGATTTCCTGCAGAAATTGGTGCTTATGACAGCCTTCAAAACTGTAAAAAAATGAAATTCTTTCGTGAGACAGACTATAGATCCTACGATCATATTGGTTCGCACAGCGCGCCCCGTGACAACACAGCCATTGAGTAACACAAACTTACCCTGCAAACGCTCAGAGCCACAGATTAAAGAAAGATACAGACAGAGCATAGACATGTGGCGAAGTTAGGCTGACTTTGTTTAGTTATGTGATAATATGGCGGAGTTGTTTTGATGGGCAATCAGCTGTTCCTGCCGGCATCGTCCGAAACTAGGTTATGACTAGACAACCGTCGGACAAATTGTACATGTTACTCTGATAATAAACAATTGCCAGACGCCAATACAGCACATGGTCTCTTCCTCCATTTTGTCTCAAGGCCTCAGATATCTTGCTATAATACATAAGCCATGTCCCCTCTGAATTCCCCTCTAATCTCTGCTCATCGCACGCCTTGGCGAATTTAGGAAATACAATGAAAGAGGTCAGGTCAATTCTACTGCAGGTTGGGAAGATCATCTAATTTCTTGTGGATGAATTCAGCAAGGGACAATTTCCACCGCTTGCAGTGCTGGTATAGGTAAGGAGTCTATTTCATAATGGCGCTTATGGAGAGAACTTCAGGTGCAGAACCGAACATTGTCGAAGGACGAATGTTCCCAATAAGCACCAGCAAAAAGTTGCCCCCTTACCAATATCCAACACAACTAGTGATGGAAATCATCCCTTGCCAAACTAATAACATTTAGTTTCCTAACGTGCAATAGAATTAACCTTGGTATAAATGGTTCGCGATAAAGTAAGCACTTTTGAAGACCGTCTTGTCTAGAATAATAATTTTAAAAATATTATTTATTGTGAACTTTGACGTAATATTTGAGTACGGTACAATATACAACTTACTTTGATTACTACCTATACTTTATTTATATTAAAAAGTGATAGGAAACTATATATTATCGGAAAGGAAAAAATTAAGTATGGTTTCAAAAGTGTTCACTTAGCTTGAGCCACCTGTACAAGTGAGACTGCTCACCCGACTGCAACCCCTCCCGGGCGCATGGGTGCGCGAAGACACTCCAGCGGCTACCGGAAGCTCTACTGCAGAACGTCCTGACGTCTCCTGGCGAATGTCGACGTTCGTCCTGCGTATATTCACGACGACCTCGTGAATCACGTTTTCGGCGGAAGCTCGCGACACCCGAGACAATCGCCTATCTCTCGATAACGCTCAGCATTGTCATTCGATGCGGGCATTAGGTCTGGTGACTGCACGAACCATCCGCGGTGACAGAGAAGGTGCAGCGGTAAAACACTGGACTCGCGTACGATTTCTGACATAGTCTTTCCGATTTCAGTTTTCCGTTGTTTTCCGAAATAAAACGGTTCCTTCAGTTGTATATTAAATATTTTGATGCAGAAACTCTTTAAATATCAGCATTTTGCACCTTAAAATATAAAATTTCCCGGTGGAGGACTCCTACACACCCCTGTAATACGTAGGTTATATGTACACTTTCTCTACTAGTGACGCGTCCCCCCCACCCCAAAAAAATCAAATGCTTCCGACGCCGATGCTACCACCAGGGGTGCCCACAAAAAAAAAAGGGGG
>PNEQ01064752.1:0-19508 GCA_003012365.1 Medauroidea extradentata | reverse complement strand
GATGGGGGGGGGGGTATTTGCGCATTGGGTCTTAGGGGGGATGGGCACCCCTGCCTACCACCACGTCGAATCGGGTTCGACTCCCGGCGGGCTCGCTACCAATTTTCGATCGTGGAAGCTAGCGTTGGCCGGAGGGTTTTCTCAGGGTGCTCTTGTTTTCCCAACCCTTTCATTAATTAGCATTGGCCGTGGCCACTTCCTTCCCTGCACCTTATTATCTGAACACTGGTCCCGTTTTTTATAGCTTAGCTGTTGACGAGATCTTTCCTCTAAAACAAAGCTACAAATTGTCTTTCTCTTGAGAAGAAGCAGTTTTGTTTTAAAAAAAATTGTAGGGTTTTAATGTCGTGAACGTTGAACTCGCATTTGGGAGGACTCGGGTTCGAATCTCGAATATAGTTATCCAGAAATCGGTTTTCCATAGTTTCCCGAAATCACTCCAGGCGAAAGCTACTCTCCTAGTTCCTGTCATTGTAGTAAGTTGTGTCACCGTCTCTAATGACCTTGCTATCGGCGAGACGTTAAGCTCACTGAACTTACCGTTAACGCCCGGGAGGGCAGAGTAACATGTAGAGTCATTCATAATTTAGCTACACTCTAAATCTGAATTAGTGAATATTCACTGATTCACGCCGATGGATAGAGCAGTTTCAACTATTTGAATCAGTGAAAATAGTCACTGTTTAATTAGTATATATTCACTGATTTCCTCTAAGAGTGTTAACATCTTACAAGTGAAACAGTGAATATTTACAGTTTTTTCCAGTTTGTTTTCAAAGAACAGTTTTCACTTATTGAATCAGTGAAAAATTGCTGGAAAATCTGGTGACATTCACTAATTAACTTGTGGAATGTTGGCACTCTTTATCGGAATCAGTGAATAGTCATCGATTTCACAGCGGTTTCTCACTGATTCAATTATTTAAAACTACTCCATCCATCGGCGTGAATCAGTGAATATTCACTAATTCAGATTTAGATTAAGAGTGTACGAAAAGAAAACACGTGAGTATATTTGGAGGGTTGCATAATACTTTCCAAATATCATGCTCGTTAACGAGCTCTTCATCATAGCTTACAACTGCTTCCCCGCACAGTTCAGGCTAAAACGAAACTAAGAGGCCTACAACGAACTTTGCTGCAGACATTTCATCAATCAGATCAGGCTGCTCTTATCATTGTCCTTATATTTCTGAGTGACAAGTAAATCAGCTACAAGTAGTTGAAGCCCTCAAGTGGTTTCGTCCATATTGTTACTCGGTTATGAACTATAACTGAGTTAAAAGGTCGTTTACAGTTATCTTGGAGGGTTCATAAACATAATTGTCAACACATTTTTAAAATTACTCGACAAACTTCTTCCTAAATTTGATTTTTTTTTCACAGGCCAGTTTATTGAGAATATGTTTATAGGTTTAGCAGAAAATACGACTTATAACCAACTGGAGCGCAGTTCAATAATCGTGAAGACAGGCCCTTAAAAAGTATTTCAAACTTGTATTCGGATCCGGGTTCGATTCCCGGCGCCGGTCATTCTGATTTCGGGTTTTCATATTTTTCCGAAATCGCTCCAGGGGAATACTAGAATGGTTCTTTAACAGAGACCATGGCCGACTCATTCCCTAGTTCCTGTCCTTCGGAAAAGTTGACCTAACTGTCAAAGAGACGTAAAATTTCATGGAAATAAAATTAATCAATTACGTTTAGCAAATGTCAAATATCCTATACGTTGAAGAATATTTGTTCCGTCAGTATTTTAAGGTTTTTTTAAAACAGTGTTATAGGTAATAAAAATTGGCGAGACTTAACGTTGGTTTGCTCACTTTTGTTTTATACCTTGTGAACGATGTCATAGTCATTTCAGCATTTTTTAAAAATGGGTATGCAGTATCTTTAATACAAACTAAAACAATGAATATCGTACTAGACAAATTCTGATGTCTTTTTTTAGTGTTTGATAAGACATAGTGATCCACGCTGTCCTATATGATTAAGAATTAATATTCCGTCTAACTTCGTACCACTCTAGGTACATCAGTTTAGATTCAATGATAAAAAATGTGTTTCCGCGGATTGTTATAGGAGTAATAGGTCTGTTTAAACAAGCACAATAATCTTGTTTCGTCTCCTGTATCTTCAAGTTTGTTTCTACAACGAACGAAAGTGCAATAAAATAACAGAATATTGTGTTGCTTGTTGGTCTGCTATATTCTCGATTAAATTCGAAAATATTCAATCATTTTGCTTCTCGATTAAATTCGAAAATATTCAATCATTTTGCTGAAAGAACAATCAATTCTGTGTAAGGAACAATCGGTTCTGTTCAGTGGTGGACACAGGTAGGGGTACACACCCCATCTTCAAACATACGAGTCATTTGATGTTATGAATGTAAAACAAGAATATGAAACATTTCTTAAGAGGGCTATGTACCGGATGTAATTTTCCGCGTTTAATGCGCGGATACAGCGAAGCGATAAGGTTCAGCTTTCCACACTCGACGGTAACAACATCGCTTCTATTCGCGGCGCGTCAAACTGGCTTGTAGTGTTTTCCTGCTACTCTTTTTCCTATAGGACTTAAAGCGGCGACCCTAGAATATTATTAGAGGAAAGTTTGTAGTAAAGACCAACGCATGCTTCTAACGTTGAGTTTTACGAATCCAGGTAGTATTTTTCCAGTTACGGCAGCCTTAAAAAAAAGCCGTTTTTAGTCATTTTGAGTGGCCCTAAAAACATGTTTCTAATAAGCATGTTGCATTTTGAAAATTATAGAGGCATAGTTTGAACTGTGTGTTCTTTTCATAGATAAACATATTGTGAATAAGTTAAGGAGTTTCGCATGGAATAGAAAAGGCGCGGCACACTACAACACCGTTCATGCGTCAGATGCATAAGCCTCTTAAGGCTGTTTATTCAATCTTTTGGTTGGAAAGCTCCTTAAATTGTACTATTTTGCACCTTTAAATCCAAAAGTTTCTGGAAGAGGACCCCCGGACCACCTGTTTTTTACTTCGGGTCGGGTATACGCCATCATCGTGCCCCCCCCCCCCAAGACCCAAAGCTAGATCAGCCCCTGGTTATGTCGAAGGATCAGCTGTGGGAAGCACGCTCACGCTTATATATAAACAACAATGACAGCACCTCAACCATCCGCTTCGTTAAATTTAAGTCTAATAAATAGCACTGACAACTGTGCCAAATGAGCTGTCTCTGAAGCTCGAAGTCGAACACCAGTGCAAAGGCTAACAGCGACTGGCCTTTCTGATTACAGTCCATGCTGTACAGCTTAAAACATTGATTCGGTGCCTTAAAAGGGCGTGGTACATAATTCAACGCTAAAGTCATTAATCTATAACTGCGGATTTCTTGAAGCCAATTTGCGAAAATTAAACAATAGCAATCCTACACAATAGTTTTAGCCAACGTTTTAAATAAAATTATTTCCAATGTTACGTACGAACTTCTGAGGCATAATCTCTGACGCTGGAACCTAGTGCGGCGCAAGAGACCATGCGTAACGAATTAGTAATTTTGGATAAATATTTACTTATAAGGTTGGCAAATACAATTATCTTGTCATTGAGTATTTTATCCATGTTGGCTTCGAAGCGTATAAATAAATTGATGTTTTCAGCGTTCATTTATCTACCACGCACTCGTAAGGGCGCGGTCTACCGGAATTTTGATCACCGTTATTTTATTTTATATTTGTACCACATATTTTATTCTTATTTAAGACACAAAATGTGACTAAATTTGGTTCTAATGAAATTTTTTTTTATCTCTCATAGTTTTCACGTAATGGCTTGTTAAAGTCATATTTTGCATGTTTCCATTTTAACGACTACACTAAAACCAACTGATATACCAAACTAAAAAAAAAAATCACAGTGGATAAAGACATTGCATGCTACAATGACATGCTCATAAAATTAAAGAATAAAAATTATTTGAATTAAAAAAAAATGCTGAAACTTTTTTAAAAATACGAATAATTTTATTCGTTAATTTTATAAGCATGTCATTGTAGCCTGCAATGTCTTTATCCACTGTGATTTTTTTGAGTTTGGTATATCAGTTGGTTTTAGTGTAGTCGTTAAAACAAACATGCAAAATATGACTTTAACAAGCCAATACACGAAAAATATGAGAGATAAAAAAATTTCATAAGAGTGAAATTTGGTCAGATTTTGTGTCTAAAATAAGAAAAAAAAATATCTGGTACAAATAAAAAATAAAAAATGGTGATGAAAATTGCGGTAGACCGCGCCCTGCTGCCTGTTTCCCAGCTGTAGCCTTCTGTTGTGCGGGTAGTATTTCGTTTAGCTGTCCACACTACACATCCATAACCATTGGGCTCTTCCTCTACGTGAGCAGTGAGCTATCTACAAGGAAGTCGCTGGCGGATTGGAAAAAGGAGGGGGGGGAGGGGGAGATAAGAACTTGAATGAGTATCATTGTCGGTGAAATTCTGTCCCGCAGCTAGTCGTAAAAAAACTGAGACAAACAAGATGTTTGACCGTTGGACATCCTCGTTGGGTTATTCAACACAATTATTACTGGGCTGGTCGCTGTGTTTGGTAGCAGTTTCACGCAAAGGCAGTCGCTTACACTAAGACAATTAATAGTAGGCATATATATATATATATATATATATATATATATATATATATATATATATATGCACAGCATTCGAAGTGTAAGTATTACCTATAGTACTGCTTATCACTTGTACACATATGACACACACTTACTATAAATTTCATCGGAGAGTTTCAGATTCAAAACATGCGATGGTCCCTTGGTTAGGAAAACAGAAAGAGCTATGAAGGAGCTGTATATTATAAAACACCTACGAAAGGAATCGTCCATTCTCGTATAGTGCGTTTAGCACGCAACAGCCCTTCATTGGCATTTCACACCAGTAATTTGGTTAGAAAATGGAGGTGAGGAGCACATTAAAACACATTGCAAATTAGCCTACTATAATACTAATACACTTTAATATTCAAACTAATAATAATTTGTCAGGTAATTTCACAACTACTAATTAGCATAAATACAACCTTTGATAAAAGGTTACTGAACTCTGTAATTATCACAAATAAGCTAAATAATTGTGGACCAAAACTTTATGCAAAAGTTAAAATATATGCTTTGCGCGGTTCACCTCAGTTTTCAAAGTCTTTTATTATCTTTATACCTGTACCAGATATTTTTTCTTATTTTAGACATAAATTGTGACTAAATCTTCCTTTTAGGAAATTTTTGTATATTTTATAGTTTTTGCGTCATGAGTCGTAAACTTCAAAATTTTCACTTTACGGTTTTATGCACGCCGCTAAAACCAACCGACATACCAGATCTAAAAAATTCACTGAGTATAACAATGTTGTAGGCTGTGATTTGACACATATAAAAATAAAAATATATGGTTTTGTAATTTTAAAAAAATGTTGACATTTTTAAATTTCAATTTCAAAATTCAGCATTTATTATTAAATACAAAAATGTTTTATTTTTTGTTTTGTATATGTCAAATCATAGCCTACAATACTGACATTGTGAATTTTTTCGGTTTGGTATGTCAGTTGGTTTTTTGATTATTTAGTGGATAAAGGATTCATGACCTTATAATACAATCTAAAAATATATATATATATAATATATATATATATATATTATATAACTTACATATGAGAGCTTTAAAACAGGTATTGCTTCCGCCTTCTGCTATTTGTACTCTTGATTATTTATTTTATGTTTGCACATTGGTAAATTACCTCCCCCCCCCCGCGGGTTGTTCATCAAACTTGTGTATCCCCACCCCTTTAGAAATTTCTGGCTACGCCACTGGTTGTACATCACTGTTGAGGCCTATTAATTTTTTATTAATGTTAAATATTTATGATTAATATTTTGTAAAGCTGTAATTTACCCATATGATTTTAGTTTTATTTAAGTTTTAAAGAATTTGATCTCGTTTTATATTGCATTTTATGATTTTGTGTATTTCTTTTAGGAAGCAGATAAGTATGTTTGACCAAAGAAAACTCAGTAATTTGAATACTGCCGATGACTACATGTCGACGAAGGCTAGAAATTGTGGGGGAATTGTAAACACTAGTCGAAATACTGGAGATGTTAGCCGCGCTACTACTGTCATGATAGCGCGGTCGTGTTGGTTTCGTCGGGTTATTGTGATCCCAGCATTAGACTAAATCCAAGCAGCACTTGATCTGAAAGTCTGCCTGTAGTACGTTCGCGGACTTTACAATATCCGTAGAGCCAGTGATTTTTGGTAAAAATATGTTTGCAACAACTTGTCTCAATGCCTTAGGTACACACCTGCAACTCTGGTCGGTGGTTATTGGTAGAATATAATAGGACAGAGGCGTGACTCATTTTACTGCACCAACCAGAACAACGTTACCTGCTACACCACGCGTCCGTGATTTGCTGGTAGGATCCCAGACGCCGAAAATTAAAAACTTCCAATCACCGACCATGAAGCACAGAAGCCGATGTGTACATAAGGAATTGAAACAAATTGTTGCAGAATTCTTTTCACCAAAAATCACTGGCTCTAAATATCCGGTAAAAAAATCTTCTATTCAACTGCCATGTAGGCTGTAAATGCTTTAGGTTGATTTAATACAAAATTATATCGTTAAATCAATGTTTATAAAACCTTTCATGTTCCGCACATAAACTAAATCATTAAAAACCTTAACGCTAAAAATTCTACGCAATATTCTATTTTAAATACAAAAGTAAATATATAGTTGAGAATACAAACATAAACTATAACTACCATTGATAAGTAATCGAGTATAATTAATTGATTAACAACACATTTACAATCTGTGTCGGTAGCCAATAGAATAGCTTAGGTAACTATGTGGAGGCAGCTAGGGTCATCAACATTTTTTCTGTTTCTTGAACATACATTTAGCCTGAGCTTCTAGGATGTGTTGTGGCTCCCTTACACTCCGACCACGAGCTCGACGAGAATCTATCATTTCTGGAAGGAGACATTCCATATAAAACATCGTCAATTTCGGAAGCATTACTTCCAGCCAGTACTCGGAAGGTACGAGTTCCAATGAACGCGTTCCTTTGATTTCGTTCATTTATTTTGCGAACGCATAAGGAACGAGTTCTTTTCTTAAAACGTGAACAAAGTTCAGGACTTCGTTCTTAGGAACTTGAACGATAGTTTTGCGTTCCTATATTCGTTCGCTTAAACTAAATATTTTTAATATTAGTTTATTTGCTATATCTGTCATTAGTCAAACAACTAAATTATGATTTTGTACAATATACAGAAAAATGGGTTAATGTTTAGCTATTAGGTTGGCGAAAATTCCGTGCTGTTGGCTGTGTCTGTGATGTCAGAGGGTAGCCATGTCGAATACTGCGCAGGCAAACAATTGAAGTCAGTGTATTTGTGTCCTTGTTGTACGAACGATTATACACGTGGTCGCTGTAGCTCATAAACATAGTTTCAGTCATAAGAGACAATGTTTTTTTACGCGAAAGTGTAATAAAGTAAAAATGATTAATCGAATGGCAGGTGTGCCTTGTTTATCTTAGTCTACGTTGCTTGTAGAACAAAATTTATTGAACATTTTGTCTGCAAATTTGTTCGTTTCATTTATTGCTATTACCATGCAGTAGTACATCGTCAGTGACGTACATATGCGTAAATAAACAATATATGTGGCCGTATTTTCAGATTAGTTCGCTAGGTTTACCTGTTGTTTAACCACATAATTTACACTAAGCAAATATGCCTTTTTACTCATAAAATGCACAGTAGCAGACTTATTGCCATTACATTTTCTGTCTTTACACCCGAATGCAACACAGAGTAGAAAATTTATTTCCATTATGTTTTCTATCTTTACACCCGAATGCAACACACGCAACCGTTTTCACTAAAACCATCCAAACTGTCAATAATATCACAGACGCTTACAAAAAAAATTACTAGAGATGTTTCTAGTACGCAATTGTAATGCCGTATACGTATATTGTACTAGTATAGAAGGATATTCTTCACTGTTCTATCTTGATATTATAATACCGTTCTGCGACAGATTTTCCAGCACATACCACTGTTCGAATTTGTGTGCGGTCGAAAAAAAAAAAAAAACGTTATAAACATATGACGACTGGATAGATCTAATCACGTAACCAATACTGCCGAGTGGACTTCACCTACTACGTTTTCGTAACGGCCTTCTGAGAGTTGTTTGTATTGGGCTACAATAACGGATTGTTCGCGCAAAACTGGCATATATACCTACCTCCATGTGTGACGTCCAGTATCAATCATTCCTGTTTGTCTTGTTGTCTATGAAACTAACAGCCGGTTGTTTTGTTTTGCACAATACCAATAGATTTTAATGACATTGTATCGTTTTAGAAATAAAATGTAAATTGCTATACATTAATATTCGTATATTTAAAACAAATTTAACTTGGATCCGTTTCCAAACATAATGTTAACAAATTTCATGTAGAATTAAAATTTTATTTACATACCCATACGATGAGAACAACATAAGAATATAATTTACTATTGGTGCCGCGGCGGACGAGCGGCTAGAGCGCTCGCCTCTCACCAATGTTATCCATGTTTCAATCTGGGCAGCAGTCACCTTGAACTTTGGTATGTAGGAATCGTGCCGGACAATTTCGCTCGTCGGAGGATTTTCTCCGGGTCTTTCCGTTTCCCCCGCCCTCGCATTCCGACGCTGCTCCATGCCAACCTCAATTCATCTGCCACCGGCTGTGAGAACCTCTGATGTTAAAAGCAGTACTAATCTCTCGACACTCTTTTATTATACGTATGTAAGCTTCTAAAATCATTGTTATTTTAACCTAAATATGTATTTAATTGAATTCATAGCTGTATGTAGCTATACTTCAAGAAATGATCAGTACAAATACGAATAAATACGTCTTTTTAAATTGTTAAATTATGAAAATCAATGTAGGTTCTAAATTTTTAGGATGTTAATACATAGGTACACCGAAAAGTGAAGTTGGTTGAAAACTATAGCAAACGTTTCTTACGAATTGGGAACTATAATCAAAGTTGCCATAACTTAGTACGAACAACTCATTTTACATTAAACCATTATATTTAAATTGAAAGACTTCAATTACAACACACTGCACTACACTACATAAAATGACGAAAGAGAAGACTTTGGACCACAGCTCGAGGACAAATGCCACATTCCCCAACATCACATATCACTTTCGTGCATCCTCAGGAGATTATGTTACTGCTTATCTCTTCGCTCGCGTAGAGTCGGCGCGTCGGCCCCTTCCCCTACGCCCGATAGACAGCAATCTTCCCGGCGATGGTATGTTCGCTCTCCTCCACTTTTGCCCCTGCACCTAATATTTTTTTACTGATATTGGCTTTTTTTTTTTTTTAGGTTCCTGTTTAAGGTAGATAGATAGAGGTATGCCACCACGGACTTTTATGTTTAGAAAAATTCATGCTTCTTGCCTCCAAGAGACTCTTGTACCAAAAATATATAGCCTGACTTCTGGAACATATTGAAAGTTTAACAACACGACGAAAAAAAAGTAAAAAGTAAATTAATATTTTTTGCTGTAAACAATGATTCACAATAACATTTCTCACAAATTGGTTTTTGTTTGAGGTATGTATATTCAAAAATTGGTTTCTCAAAATGCAATTTCATTAGCATGGGTTTCCCTATACCAAATTCGCACACTCTTAATGCATGTCGTTGTTAGATTGAGTCTCTGTGATGATACAATAGTATGCACCCCGCGCACAGCTTTAAAAATAAATGTGGGTAAGGGTGTGAGGAAAGCTTATAAGTTCCTCTTCTCCCTTGTAGTTAGTTAACCTTGCATATTTTCTCAACATTTTTCAATCTTTTATAAAGAGTTACGCCTTCTTCAGCAATACATGTCCACGCTAGTTTTGGCTGTTTCGCCCATAAAAAAGCGTGGCATAAGTGGCATTTACACGAGGCAAGAGATTTCTTATGCAAACTCTCATGCTTAAATATATCGAAACAATAGTGCTCGAAAACAATTCACATTGACTTAATTTTTTAACTTGCAGGAAACAATCATTACTTTAGTAAAAATATTCATGATACGTTTCAAATCACTAAAAGGATAAGAACAGTATAGTTTCTTTACTATTCCTTCTTCCCGCTATTTATTATGTATTTAAAACATAACGACTGCTTATTAGTAGCTAAATTCCTCTACGCACAGTTCTATTATGATTAGAGATGATGGTTTATCGCGGGAAAATTTGACTAGAGATGATGGTTTATCGCGGGAAAATTTGACGTTCAGCTTATTAGCTAATTACTGGCTTTCTCTTGTACCCGGAGCTGTTGCCCTATTTCACTGAGCCAATAAGAATACCGCTATTTTAGTATGTTATGCCTATAATTGGTCTGCAGACAGCTATGTTGTGTCATCACACAATCATACATGTTACAAGAACCTAAAGTGTTTTCAATGGCATGTTTGTACAAAAACTTTTCGCGATATACCATCTCCATCATCTCTTATTATGATTTACTTCCATCCCTATGCAGTTGGTCACTTGACCAGCGCGTAACGACCGATAGAATTCTTCCGCGAGAGTTGCAGGACAATAAAACATGCTCCATTTCCTTATTTCGTTCGAGATCCGTAATTAGAAATTGTCGCGCGAGAGGTCACCATCTCGATTCTTCAACAATGGGCTATCCCTGTATTTTTAGCAATCTTAAGTAACGAGATTTTCAAACCAAGAAATATATCTGTGATGCTTCCCTGACTAGAACTGACTTTTAGTATTCGTATATGACAGCCTTTTGGATACTGCTTCCAGCACTTTCCTTCAAAGCAATGTGAACAATAATTTACTGCATGATAGTTCAATGAAAAGGTAGGTAGGTGGCAATGAAAGTTAATTACAGTTAATGTTACTGATAACTCAGTCTGATTCAAAATTATCTAATGCGATCATTCCGTAACAATAACAGCACGCCAGTTAACGCACGCCCCGTGACACGGAAGTAAAGAAACCGTCACTGGAAGGCGCTCAGAAGACAGTGGAGAGTAGAGATGTATTTTATTTCGAACACAGGTATGAATGGAATTCAAATACAAATACACGTGGATATAAAGAACGAAGACGTAACACTACGGTATATAAATAATATTATTACTTTAATACAAAAAAGTAATTATGTGAGGTAAATAACTTTCCCTGAAGTAAATACTGTTTTAGTTTTACAAGGTTGCGTACTCTGGTCCTAACACAGCATGACACGGCAAAATTTTCTCATTTTCTTATCACACAAAGCATTTAAAAAAAAAGAGTCGTGACTCAATGTTATAAACTGAGAATCTTATTATTACTTTTTTTTATTTTTGCCGAATATAGCTTAAGTAGGTTTTTAAAGTGCTACCAACCTTACATAACTTCATAAAATTGAATTTTTCACTTTCTCGTAGTAGTAGGAATTCAGGCATCATATATATTTTTATTTTACGGTACGCGGGGTTGGGATGGACGTTTTCTGGACAGATTTAATTAATACTACCATGTTTCATTTTAATTTTACAGTAAATTCGGCAAAACAATAAAAACTAACCACGTCGTGTGAAGCAATCCTTTCAGCAGTTTCAAGCTAATATCCGTCAAAATACTCTTAAGAATATTTAAACAGATGTTATTACGGAACGAAATATTGAAAAGAGAACGAACGAACAAGATCTAGACTGTTGCTTTTAAAAATCAAATGCGTAAATTAAAAACAAATTTCTAAAGATAAATGCTACCATACGTAGGGCCTAGTAACAAGTTGTATACTCACGTTAAATACATAACATAATATTTGGAGTTAATATTCAACTTTTTTTTAATTACAGTAGTTGTAGGCATTTTAGAACTGAGACTTCAGACATTGTAAATTTCTTTCGCTGTACATTGTATGTACTTTATTTTACAGTGACAAATCATTTTTTATTGTGGAAATGAAATTACAGGACGCTAATAAATAAATAAAAATAAACATCTTCGGTAAGGTTATGTTTTCCGTATTCGAGTTGAGAGACTGTTTCTAATACAAAACCTCTAGTCTCAACGACCGGCCATTATACAGTTCGATGGTGCAGACGCCAGAAGTGTATTGTATTTGATTGGGTGTTGAGTTCAATTTGGTTAATTCTATTACAGGTAAGGAAATATAATTTCTTATGGATTTGAACTTACTTCCGTGCAAACGTCGTGATCTTTGTTATTCCGAAATCACAATGACGCGACGAGAAGGGCACGACGCGAATAACAAAAGATTGCCAATCAGCATCGAGACGTCACAGAAGCCTCGGCGCGGATTAGCTATCGTTTGTCGCTTCTATGACGCCGTTGTGATTCCGGCATCAGACACGGTGAACGACGAAAATTCAACAAAACGCGTGGCACAAAATCCCCAGTTTAGTGAGTATAAAGTTCTCCTATGAAACGTTTCATAACTGATGGAAAAATTGTGTTGTTTCCACCGCTTTCTGCACGCGAGGTACCAGTAAATATGGAATCGCAAATATATTTCAAGCAGATGTTTAATTGTTTATACGTAAGGAATCCACAAAACGACGCTAGCCAATTATTACGGAAATAAAATATTTGTATGCAGTTAAATGCGGATTTCTTTATATGTTTAAAAGAAGAAAAAAGGTAAAATAAACTAACAATATGCCAATAATATATTTTGTTGCATTGTATATGTTATTCAAACGACAGTACTTTCGTTTATAATGCAAAACTATAAATAAGTATTTCTTTATTGTTTGAACCATATCCACGACGGCTAACATTTTCTGATTCACTGTCCCACAACCTCTACTTAGATCATTGTTTCTAGAATAGCTGTACGACGAAAGATTTACAGAATAAGAATTCGTAGGTTGTAACACTAACCTAGAATTCAAGAACATAAATAAATTACTTTTAACGTCAACACGTAAAAAGGCTTTGTTTCGCTAATTGCTGTTGCGTATTCAACGGGGTAAACGTGAAAATTATATGAGTACCAACCGTACTGCGTCTACAACAGAGCATACTATTCACTCACCGAAACGTGTCCACTGAATTCTCCCATAGCTGCACGATGCATTATAACTAGTAGTTGCGAGCTTTAAAAATAACTCAAAACAATCCTAAAGTTTCCGTCTTCTTCACTTAAGTAAAACGTCACGAAAACAGGCCAAGCAAAGAAATCATGGAGACCACTCCAACAATAAGAAGCGTGCTTTAATTAAAACGCGGTGTTGTTACTTTTGAAAACTGTGCACTGCAGTTACCAACATACAAAAATAAAGCTAATGTTTAACTTCGTAAGCTAGTCTTGTGCATTATAGAAGACTGATTTCATTTGTTTGTTGAAAGTTGTTTTGAAAATTTTTATTTTTAAATTTATTAATATTTATTGTAGCCTATTAAGAGAGAGATCAGTACAGTCATTTGCGGTAACTTGGTACCATTTTGGGGTAACATTGTACCAGGTATTTTATTTTATATATTAGCATTGTGGTATTCAATCACTATGCAAACTTCAAGATTATCAAATTCATTCATCTAGAACACAGCTGTATTTTTAAATTCTGACATACTTAATTTTAATTTATACTATGCTGGTGGTACAAAGTTGCCCTGACCGGTGCAAAGTTACTCCAAATGACCAAAGAAATGACTGTACATGGGAACTATTTCACTGGAAGAATAAATAAATTAATAATAAAGAGACGCAAGGTCAAATAAAATACATCGTGATCTGAAATAACGTCGAAGTGGAAGTGCTATAAGACATTCCAGTTTGAATTATGATATATCAAACACAAAGTGAGTGGAGGGTGTGGAGAAGTCGGCGAAACAAGCAGCAAGCAAGTTCGCAGAGAAAATATTTAAGGGCGCGGTCTACCGCAATTTTCATCACCACTTTTTAAATTTTTTATTTGTACCAGTTATTTTTTTTCTTTCTTATTTTAGACGCAGAATGTGACTAAATTTGCCCCTTATGAAATTTTTTATCTCTCATTGTTTTCGCGTAATGGCTTATTAATGTCATATTTTGCATGTTTCCATTTTAAGGACTACACTAAAACCAACTGATATATCAAACTCAAAATAATCACAATGGATAAAGACATTATGCTCATAAAAATAAAAAATAAAAATATTTGTATTTAAAAAAAATTTTAATTTTTTAAATTTTTATTTTCAGTTTTAGCATTTTTTTTAAATACAAAGAACTTTTACTCTTTATTTTTATGAGCATCACATTGTAGCCTGCAATGTCTTTATCCACTGTGATATTTTTGAGTTTGGTATATCACTTGGTTTTAGTGTAGTCGTTAAAACGGAAACGTGCAAAATATGACTTTAACAAGCCATTACGCGAAAACTATAGGAGATAAAAAAAATTTCATAAGAGGCAAATTTAGTCACATTTTGTGTCTTAAATAAAAAAAAAAATATCCAGAACAAATAAAAAATTTAAAAATGGTGATGAAAATTGTGGTAAACTGCGCCCTCGTCAGGTCGAGGGGGAAAGGAGGCAGAGTCGTCGGTGTCGATGTCTTTTGTAGACACTGGCAACCTAGAAGGGCAGCATCTAATTTTAGACAGTACACGCGCTCTTTGCAGTATAGCGATCAGCAACAGAAAGTCCTGGCCAAAAAAGTGTAACAATGAATAAACGTATTTTAAGCCGGTACGCGCGCGTGCGAAAAAATGGGCATCGTAAAAAAACTGGAATGCAACAATGTTGTATTTGAGGAAATATATTGTAATTCAATCCAAATTAAAGTCATAAGTTCGGCGTCCGCAGCATATTTTTCACACATTGTTTTATAACAGTACGACTACGATTTGATGCCAAGCTCCGGACTACGGAATGTTTTTCCGACGGCGGGTACTCGCTTAGACGATCATGGATCATGACTTCCGGGATGGAAGCGGCCGCAACAATGTAATGGCATGACAATCAGAGTTCGATTCCCTAGGAAAGGGTGGGAGAGGTTCGATGCCGATTTTTCGCACGTGGTTAACACTGGCGAATGCTGCAGTTGGCCACTGGGTTTTGTCGGAAAATTGCCGATGGACTCGATCGTTACGGCAGCGCTGAAAACCTCGCTGTTAAACGCTGACCAGTCTTTGCATTCACTTGCATTGTAGGACCGTATCATTTAATGTTATCCCTTAGGGAATGGTGGAAACCAAGGACTTTAGACGTCTGCCTCTTAAGAGTGTTCTCTGCCTTGTCATCGGGTTTAATCCCCAAGCGATGTTTATTGATTTCCGGGACGTAATCCTCGTCTTAAGTGTTCGCAGTGTCCAGTGCTGCAGCCACAAAGACGTCTCCAGTCTTGGTGTTAAGATAGTCTTGTATATAGACTACAATGGCTGCGAAAGTGAGCAATCTTCTATCTGGTATCCACATGTGGAGAAAGTGGCTGACACTGACGTGGTGCGAGAGTTTTCTCGAGACATGGCACCGTCTTCATATAGTCGTCTCCATCTGTCTCTCATCACACATATTTTTAGGGATGACCAGAACGTCACGTTTGTTGCTCAGATAAGCAGATGACTTATCTATGTCGGTTCGGCATTTGAGATCACGAGGATCTTTAATTTGTATTGTTCCGTACTGTATTATTATGCTTTGATATGCTGCAACCGTTATGCACCGAGCTAGGTGGCGTTGTGGTAAAACTCTGGAATCGGATTAGGGAGAACGTTGGTTCTAATTCCTGTCCTGCTATACCAATTTTGTTATTAAATTTTTCCTAAATCACTCTAGTCCAATACTTACATGCTGTGGCCTATTAGTTCCACATTTGTCTCGGCTACCGTCAACTAGGGTTACTTAGGACTGCAGGAAAACTTGGGACACTTTTTCTGGATTTTTTATTTTACACACAGCAGCCGAAAGAGTAAGGAGAAATACATGGTACCGTTATAGGATATATCTTACTTGAATAGTTATCATGATTTCTTCATTCAGGGCTACACCATACGAAATAAAAATTCCTGAAAAAATGTCCCAAGTTTTCCTGAAGTCCCAAGTAACCCCATTTGACGGTACTGGTTCCGTCTCAAATGACACTGCAGTAGAACGAGACTTTACAGACGTTATCTATCTGGAACTTTTACCCTCATCTGAGGGACGGAGAAAGGTATTTATAAGGGCGACACTGGAATGTGCACCAACATTCTCCTATCCAGTGATAACGTGCAGGTGTATTGAAGACTTGTCTGAACATGACTTCAAACAGTAATCCTAAATTTATATTGGATGCGGCTACACAGAAAAGTCAACACATCCATTATCCAGTTGTTACATTTTGAGGTACAGCAGTCTGAAAAAGCTGTTATTTGGCTAAGCTATGCTGGAAGGGTTCAAAATTGTGCGTATAGCAGATATGCTGTTTAGAAAGTAGCATTCTGTCATTGTCTGGTAGGTATTTTTTAGTATTTTCATGGGTAAACTTATTTGGCCAAATCTTAAAAGAGTTTATCCAATATGTTTTCTTTGAACATGCTGCAATGCAGTTGCCTATCTAAGGGATCAACAGAAATACGAGATCATGTATTCATGAGTTCTTGCATGGAAAGAAAGTCCACTAATTTCCACTGGTATGCATCATTTGACTTTGGCTTCCCGTACTCATCGAGCAGCAACACCTCTCCACAAAATGTTCTACTTTTTTTTACTGTGCAGTGCACTGATGAGGGATGATTTAGTATCAGCATAACAACTGCCTGATTTCTTGCCTATCCAAACCTTTCCTTTAACAGAAATGATCTGCCGAAAATATATTGCCTACATCCTATGTCTGTATAGTGAATTCAATTTTTTTCCAGCCTTCTCTGCACCTTTTATTCCCTCCATTATTTTGCTACAGTCCCATAGACACATCAGAACTCTTAGTCACATCTCTCAACTAATAATTTCAGTTATATGTACCTTCTAAAATTCCATGCAACCAAAACATTCCTGTTCATCATCTATTCCTGTGTAACATCTGTTGGTCATTATTTTCTGTTCCTGTTGAGAGATTTTACAAGGTATGTCAGTTTTCCTCCCCTATTTATCATTGAAGGTGATCAACCATGCTTGCCAAATCACAAATAAGAACCAGTGATGCAAATGTCCTGTACTATCCTCAAAAATTTAAGCATATAGGGACCAGATCTCAAAACACACTTAGGACCCAATTCTACTTTTAACCTTTAATTCCTAGAACAAAAAAGAATGTAATTTTTAAAAAAAGGAGATAAAATAAACAGATTTTTGCCTGTTTACCGAAACTTCTTTTGAAGTACAGAATTGGTAGTGTTTTTAGAATTGTTTTGTTTTGATCTTTCTACTATGTATCCTTGGGTCAAATGCCAAATTAGAATGACTGAGTGAGGTGGTACATTGGTAAGACACTGAACTCACAATCAGGAGAACACGGATTGGATTCCTGGTCAGGCCATTCTGAATTTGGTTTTTAATGGCTTTCAACAATCACTCCAGGCATATACTGGGTTGGACGTAATTATATACCATGTCCAATTCCTCCCCAGTTTCCTGTCTGCCAAAACTGCTGGTTTGATCTCTAATGACTACATTGTCAATGAGATGTAATGCCCAACTATCTACCTACCAAATGGTAATTTCTTTAAATTCTTCACTTGCCAAAACCATTTTGGCACATATTTTAGGAAGGATATTACATAAATACAGTGAAGCCCTCTTTTTACACTTCTCATGGGACATTGGAAAATTAATGTAAAATGTAGGACATTGAAAAAAGGAAATTTCTTATGTAAAAGCAGCAGTTGGGACCAAGGGCACCCATCAGGGGGGGCCTGAGCCCCCCCCCCTAACAGATGTTCCACAATGTGTTTAGTTTCAAGGGCGCCCATCTTATAGATTGTAAGGGGGGAGAATTGAAATTATAGTTGATTAAAAAAAAAAAAACCTGCTGAAATAGCACCATTTTGCACCTAGAAATCCAAATTTTCCCGGGGGAGGGCCCCCAGACCCCCCCCTCTAATAAGGGGGATGGGTGAATAGCCTAATGTTAAACCCTCACCCTGTCTTGGCCCCCCCTTACAATCTATAAGATGAGCGCCATTGGTTGGGACCACAAACAGTAGGTGTAAAATGTGGGAAAGCGTAACAATGGAAGGGGAAATACATGCTAACTTTTCTGGGAACTAATTTATATATAAAAAACATTATTTTACACTTTGGTCACAATTGTCTATTATTTTTTCTTTTTTCCTACTATGCAAATAAAAACCAAATAAACCAATGTCATTCTGAAATGTAAATGCAAAAATGGAAAAATGGAAAATGTGAGAAAGAAAGAGGAGGGGAGAGAGACACAATGAACTGCCCCCCTCACCCCCTTGTTGGCACATCCCTGATGGGGGAGTATTAAGGTAGCAATTAAATATGTTCTTTCCTGGTAAAAAAGAAAATGTAAGTGTTAGTGCTTGTCCAAGCGCAAGATCATTTCTGTTGAAGGGTTCAATTTCCTCAATAGTTGCGAGGAAGAAAGCCCTGAACAGGAAGACAACCAATATTACATAATACCATTTGTGATCTTCTAAACACTTCTATAAGGCCTGTAGCAATTATATAGGCTGTCATACAAGTCAGAATGTATGTATGACTCCTACCACATAACAGCGGTAGTAATTTGTGTGATTTGTAATCATTTGTACACTGTGTGTTCCTTAACTAAAAATTGTGATTCGGCTTAAAAAAAACAGAGCTTTGAACTGGCGCCCTTACAAAACATCAAAGAAAACTCTACTATTATGCTACTACTGCACTCATCTTTGTTCACTGAATATACTATGCAATAACGAGATGCATAAACATTATTAGTACCCGTAACGTTTCTGATTTTTTTGTGTTCAAGTCACCAGATGCCTTTCAAACAAAATTTGAAGCACTGGCTTTGTCACATTTTAGACATCTGTATGAATTTCAACCTTGTTTACATAATCAAGATAATATATATTAAGCTTCATCATTCTGAATCAGGTAGGTGTCACATAGAACGCTCTGCAAGGTGAAAGTGAAATATCATTTGTTTGTTATGGAAGCCAGAATGGAACCAGGAGCAGAAAATAGGTAATAAAACAGAAAAGGCCTCCCAAGTAAGGCAACATAAGCAGTGACTGCTACCTTGACGGCTGTAATATCACCTGCTATAGTAGACCTTGTACAACCTAGTAGTGTCCTTTAAGGGCGTTCAAGTGGGGAAAAATTCATAATTTTATATTTGTATAAAATAGTGTTAGTTTTGTAGACATTACTGAAGAGTACATTTACCTCTAACGAAAAAAAATTAGCTCAGCCAGTTTTCCCGTAATGTCACTTCAAAGTCAAAATTTGCATAATTTTACTTCATACAAAACTTGAAAACCAGTAAATATAA
>PNEQ01064751.1:0-30505 GCA_003012365.1 Medauroidea extradentata | reverse complement strand
TCGGTTTGATGCTCTATTTTAGGTTACTGATTTATAAATAGAATAAAATAATTACAAAATTTTATACATATCAGTGAAGAATAAAAAAATTCTGCAAACCATAATTTCAAATGTATTCAATATTTATTTTTGTGATATTACAAAATAATGTGTAATTTTAGCTTACATCGCGGGTGACCAAATTAAACTATAAAAAAAAAGTAAAATGTTTGGTACACAGCATTAGTTAAATAGAAGTATGTAAATGAATAACTGTTTTTAAAATATAATTTGTCGAATTAGTCTTTGTGAACTAAACTACATTTGTTGGATTCAATCATTTGTCCGGTGTCTTGCGGTTTATTACTGTTCGTTGGCTACTTATTTTTAACATTTACATATTACGTTACAAAAAGTTCATCTCAAACTGCTATATAAGATTTTATGTTTAAAGAAACAATTAAAAAATATAAAAGTATGTCATGAATTCTATTTCTATTTAAATTCAAACCGTCATGTCTAGAGCCAAATAGAAGCATTAGTTTGTAAATCATGTCACTGTATTCACTGTTATCCTACCAATTGAGCAAATATGCTATGTGAAAATATAAAGTATAAACCTTTACGAATAGTTTTGTTGTTTTAGATTTGAATAATAGAGACGGAAATTTTTGGAAATGCAACTATAACTGAATTATATCAAAAAAACTTATTTTCAGTTACATATGTGTTGCGATTGAGTCTACAATATTATTTAGTATTTAGTAATATATATATATATATATAAAGTTTTAAATTGAACTACCACGAATCCTGTAAACTATTAGACTTATAGACAAGAAGGGCGCTTGTAAAAATAGTATTTTATGTTCTACGTTATCTAATTAAGTATATAGTAAAAAGTAACATTACAAACTAGAAACTTAGTAATAAATACACATATATAACTGACATTTACATAGTAAATGCTGTGTAGATAAACTAAGAGTGAAGTTGTGTTCGCGTCGTTGAGCGAGACCATGCCTCGCGCACGAAATATTCTGTCTTCTACCTGCCACCAAAACAACAGCGATTCGCGGAAATCGTCAAGAGGGGCATAGAAATTTAATTTATACTATCCTTTTTGTTTTCTTTGCTGATACCCCCCATCTATCTCGTATAACAAAAAAGTTTCTCGCTTACTATAATTGACTCTGCATTTTCCTGTCTGATGTCAACATGGCATTGTTAAAAAAAATTTTTAATAAAATGATAGTTGCAGAAAATAAATTTGATCTACATTATCATTGGCAGCATAGTTCTTAAATGCAAAATAAAAATTTTGAGTACATTTGGCTGAATAGTTTTAGATTTATGATGAGTTTATTTTGACAGACTTTTGGGGCGCGCGAGCATGCATCGGCTTGCGCTAGCTCCGAAAGACCCAAAATGGCGGACGATTATACCCACTCTTTATAGTGCCTTAGGGTTACGGGTTCGTATCCCGTGCAAGACTTTGCGATGGGAATTACATGACATCATACAAGCGTATTGCACGCGCTTTTTACACTGCTATTGAGTACGCTAGCTGTTAAATGCCGGGCAGCTGTTTTGCGGTGGAAGCCGCAGCCGGGCAACTGTTTTATAGAGAAAGAAAGGTGAATTTAAAAAAGTACGATTAGCGCAGTGGACTGGACAAATCTGTTTGTATTTGATGTTTTAAAGATAAACAGTGAATATAGTATCACCATCAATTAACACGTAACTAAAAGTTAGTTACTCTTTTCTATAGTACACGTGGGCGAAGCCGCAACGGGACAGCTAGTATGAAATAAAAATTACGCAGAAACTGACAGTCAGTGTATCACTGCATTTTAAGACGTATTCGATAAAAGTAAGTTTTTTGAAAAATTCTGTAACAGCCACAACTCAAATTTATGCAAAAATTTGCTAATTTTCATCAAGGTAAAAAAAAAAGAAATTGCAAAAATGTATCCCTTTGTAATCACAAATATGTCTTGAAGTAGCCCATAGCAGTTAGTATTGATATGACTTATTTTGTTTCTGCAACTTAATTACGTTTTTTTAAATTTTCTCTTCACAACAACGGCCACTTTGTGACTGATGAGTGATTCTGGAAATTCTAAGGGGCCTTAATTTATATATTTGGGGAAATAACACGTTAGCTGATGTGAGAAAGTCGAACAGTGTTTGGCTCAACTATATATATAAAAATAATTTTTACGGGTACAACGCCCTTACTAAAAAAAAAGTGGCACATACTTATCTTACTTCAACCATAGATCCATACAGGGATGCGCTGCAATCTTATAATCTATACGCGGGATAGATATTGACACATATAACTGTATAGTACCAAAAACTCGATTTTCAGTTTTTGACATACAACCTTGTAAAAGTAAGCCAGGGAACTCGTTCCGTATCTAACGACCTTTCTATAGGTACAACCTACATCTGCAGTCAGTCACGTCCATTGGAAAGCAGGGAACTGGAATTCACTTCACTTGTTCATGTATCATTAGATACCTGATAGCGTGAATCATTTCCACCATTCTACTCACGAACGAATTTGCGATAAAATATAGGTATTTTAAGTATGAAGCAACAATACGTATCGCTATGCAGTATCACGTAACGTTTCCGTATGGAAGATTTGTACAGTGAGGGTGAGGATGGAGTGTATTGATTTGGCGTGGTGGTGGTTGGAGCCGCTGATTTTTGGTGAAAATAATGTTACGTCAACTTGTTTCTATGCCTTATGTGTAGAGGCACGATTATTTCGCGTATTGATTCTACGTCAGGTTGAACGTCAATAATGTATACTTCACTCCTACTTCTGTGATTAGACGAGAGCGGTTTTAACACACATTTGACGACTGCAAGCCAGTTATAAATAAGGAAACAAGTCGTGGGGACGTCACGTGCTACACGTTTGTACTGATAGAAACCAATGTATATTCGGCTTCAGCCGGTACACGTATAGAACTGAGAAGTCTAGGCTGTTGCCATATGAATACGCGAAATACTCGTGCCTCTACTTATGTGCATATCTGCATCTCTCCTTTAATGTTATTGGCAGCGTATCTTTGTGATGAGTCGTCATTCAATTGACTCTACCAATGAGAATAAGGTTACTGGAACACCACACGTCCCGGTAGAAACCCAATACGCTGACAGTTACTTCCAATAGCTGACAGCGAAGCAAAGCTGTAGATTTACACGTAAGACAATGAACCAAAAATAAGTACCTGTAGCGATAGCTTACAAGAAAGTAAGTCGAAAAAGGTTTTCAATTTTTCCACGAAGTGCTGCTACTCTGAAAATGTAATACAATTATCAATTCCTGAAACTACAAAATATAATATCACGTGATACCAAGCAACGACAGTTAAAACAATGAAAGTCAATGTTTTTTATTTGATTTAGCTAAATGAAATTTTAAAGTCAGTTTTAAGGGTCGCATTACTCCCACTCGTTACGGACAAATTGAAAATACCTTTTCAAAAATTTTTTTATAAACTATCACCACGCGAAATCAACACACTTCTTTCTGAATCATCCTGTTTATTAAAAGTAGTGAATTTGTTTGGATAACTGTGTTCATCGGATGGACTTTTTCGTCATATAACGTGACTGTGGAAGGCCAGAAGCCGTATTTTTTAAACACAGTTCCTCACGATGCAAGCCGTGTGCTACCTGAATTTCGGTTGAAAATACTGGCAACAATACGATCTACTTAGTATCCATGTAATATTTTCCATAGATTAATCATTGCATAAGTTACATTTAGCGACGTTGAGTTAACGAAATAACGTTTTATGTTCAACAAAATGTGACTGTAAACAAGTCAGTTAATTTACCGTACTTGTTTGTTTATCTGATGAATCTAGTAGGCCACTATTTTTTTTATTAAAACACTCTTATCAAAGAAAGTGAACTGTAATTCTAACAGAATAAAACCAGGTAGAATTTCCAAAGCCATGTTTTACTACGTTCTAGCACGACGATTTTGTTTTTCTCAAGGAAGAAGTGTGTGTAACATGCCAATATTATCATCACAGTTACGTGTTATGTATGACAAGTGGTACCTTTAAATATTCTCTCCCTCCCCCTCATGATTCACCTCATCTACCTTCTTTTTCCACCCTCGTAAGTCCTCAGAGTTAGAGAGACCTTCTTGGTCACTAATATTTCATTTATGATTTTTATGACCTGGGTATACATGAATAATGGCGCATATGCCAGGGAGAATTATAGGAGTGCAAGTCACGGCGCAGTGAATAAATCACAATGTTTTATACGACGTGGGTTCCTACATTTATTTAGCCCGTCTGCTCTCAGCTGGAAATCGCTGTTATTTGACTTATTTATGGAGTACATTGTGAGATGGTGCAATATTTATTTTATTCAAATTCTCTGGTCTTACCAACGTTGCATCATCAACCGACCATTCAAGAAATTCCGAGCTTAATTTAGGAGTGATGAACTTTCCACCTTGGACTTCAGTTTGCAAAGCGTGGTCGCGTTTAAACAGAAGTTGTATCAGACTGTACACTATGAATAGGACCCCGATTTTGTCACGAAAAGATTTTTGCCCCACTTTGTTTCAGTGTCTCACATGCACATCGGCAGCTGTGTTTCAAGGTTACTGGCAGTGTGTCTTTTGTTTAGACACGTTTCTCATTTGACTGCACCAATCAGAGTATGTCTGTAATTTGCCAAGGCAAACGAGAGGAAAATCATCCAATGACAGACGATGTAGCAGAGCTGCAGATGTACAAGTGACACACTGAAACAAAATGTTACAAAAATCTTTTCGCCATAAAATCGTGGCTCTAACCATGAGTAGTGCCATGAACTTTTCGCGAAAAATAATTTGCCTCGATTCGTTTTAATGCCTTACGTGCACGTCTGTAGTTCTGCATCATAGTTAAGACCCTACAATTTTCGCGAAAAGAATTTTGCCCCAATTTGTTTCAGTTTCTTACCTCCACATATGCGTCTCTGATTTATAGTTATTGGCAGCGTGTCTTTATTAAGTGACGTGTCTCATTAGACTGCGCCAATCAGAACTAGGTTACTACGACACCACACACCTGTGGTTTGTAAGTAGGACCTCAAGACACGCGGGAGTTAAAACATCCAATCACTGACTATGAAACAGAACTGCAGATGTGCACGTAAGGCTTTCAACATTGAAGCAAACTGGGGCAAAATTCTTTTCGCGCAAGTTTCATGGCCCTAACCACAGACTAAATAGTAATACATACGTGAAATGACGTGGCGACTCGTTTGATACGGGCGAACTTAGCTGCTTACTGGCTGCCCTAGGCTGTTGAGACCAGTCCCGTGTGTGTTTGACTGCTGAATGTTACGGCAGGTTTCCTATTGGCCTGGCTGCCTGCTAGCAGGGCAGTCGCCTTATGCTAATTTGCAGTACTAGGTGTTTCCGCCATATTGCTGGCCAGCGAAGCCATTTTGCTGGCGTGTGTTAGCGAGTTCGCCGTCCTCGGCTAGTTCACTTCTGTATTCCTAAATATTCTCTTCCATAACCATGAGCACGTGGCATTGACTGTGAGTTAGAGGTTCTGGTCAGCGCTTAACATCGAGGTCTTCAGCGCTGGTGAGTATGGAGCAGCGCCGGAATGAAAGGGCGGGGGAAACGAGAAAACCCGACCAACGTCCGGCACGATTCCCACATGTGAAAATCCGGGGTCCAACCCCGCAGGGAATCGAACCCGGATCGCCTTGATGGGAGGTGAAAGGTCTGACCATTCGGCCACCTCGGACCCCACATGGCATTGACACACATGCAGCAACCAATAAGAGTGTTTTGTTGTTACTTGGGTCGTGTTACTGGAGAAGTTGTTCTACGCATTTTTCATTCTGCTGACCACGGTCGTAGAAGAACAGGTCTGGACACTCGCCTGGAAACTTGACCCCCTTGTTGTTTGGCTGTAGTTCACCAAGTTACCGAGAATATTGTGTTTTATTGGCGCTGATGTTAGGGCGGTCGGACTAAACTCCGCCCACTTCCTTTCCGCTAAGATAAACAATTTATCAAAACGTATTTTTTTAATCAATTTATGAAATACTTTCTTCGTTCACAAATTTAAGAAAAAGCTCCCGCAATCTTTATTTACTTTATAAATTTAACAATGGAAAAAAGTGTACGGAGTTTGAGTCCGACCGCCCGGAAAACAGCGCCAAAAAGTAAGACATTCTCGGTAACTTGACGAACTACAGCCAAACAACAAGGGGGTCAAGCAAAATACATTGTTAGATAGGCGAGTGTCCAGACCTGTTCTTCTACGACCGTGCTGCTGACTGAAGAGTCAGTCTAATGGTTTCACAAATAGCTCAGAGTTGTGTATAATCGTTGATAAACATAGCTTCCCTTTGAACTTCGCGTTGTTATTAATTGGCGACAAGCTAGAATTCACTGGCCTGTACTCACTCGGACATACACAGTGATTAGCGCCCACGATTTTTCGCGAAAAGAATTCTGCAACAGTTTATTTCAATGTTTTATGTGCACATATGCAGCAGCCGTGCTTCATGGTCAGTGATTGGCTGTTTTTAACTCTCAGCGTCTAGGGTTCTACCAGCAAATCACATACGTGTGGTGTAGCAGTAACCTTGTTCCTGTTGGCACAGTCAAATGAGCCACGTATGTGCAATGTCAGTAACCATGAAGCAGAGCTTCATATGTGCACGTAAGGCATTGAAACAAACTATTACAGAATTCTTTTCGCGAAAAAACTTAGGCTCTAACAATAATGCTATTGGCTTGGAGTCTTCGTACCTTTGTTAGCCCGCATGACAGTATTGTACAGTAGACTTTATCTCATTGGTGTAAAATGTCCTTCAGGTGCATCACACGAAATGCCGGCCAAACATCGGAAGTCAGATGAGCACACAGTAATTTAGAGTCCAGTGTGTCGTCCGATTGATAACACGAAAGATGAAGGTTTCTACATATTATTTATGACTGTTGTTATTTTTGGTAATAAGATATAACTTCTTCAGCTTTCAAACCAGTCGAATAATCTTATATGAGTACAAAATGGAGTCGAGGAAGGAGATTGGAAACGTTAGAAAACGGAAGAAAATATTATGTGTAGAGATGATGGTTTATCACGGGTAAACTTGACTGTTTGCTGGGTTTCACCACACTTTAAGCTTGCCGGAAGATTACTGACTTTCGCTTGTACGTGAAGCTGTTGCCCTATTTGACTGAGCCAATACGAGTACAGCTATTGTAATATTTGATGCCTGTTATTGGTCTGCAGATAGCTACGTTGCGTCAGACGTACATCACCCAATCATACGTGTTGGAAGAAACTACAGCGTTTTCAAGGGTATGTTGGCACAAAACATTTTCGTGATATACCATCATTAGAGACACTGGAAAATCGCGAAAATATTTAACATAGTCTCCAATAAACTGTAGTATCTCAATCGTGACACGTGCGAACAGTTTTCTGGCGAACCACATACGTTCTGTGTTACAACGGTTCAGTTCTAATTGGGTCTGTTGAAGAGGGACACGGTACTTCGTATAAACGATAGCCAATATAAGTGCAAAACCTTCAGTGTTATACGTAGTATGTTGGAGCCTAGCAAACAATCAACTTTTCCCGCGATTTACCAGTGTCTCTAACCATCATCTCTAATCACGCGTGAGCTAGTTGTTAATTTCGAGTTTGTACCAATCACTGACAACGAAGCACAGCTGCGGATATGCACGTGGAAGGTAATGAAATACGTTGGTGCAAAATTGTATCGCTAACATTCAATGTCCGTAGGTATTGTAAGTATGTTAAAGCCCTTCTGAAACGTTACTAGTAGACAACATTTAACTTACCGGTCTCTGTAAGATGCGGCTTTCGTCCAATGCAATTGGGTAGTAATTATATACATCTAAAACTATAAATAACCACAAAAATAAAACATAATTTACTTATAACATTTTATTAAATGTGCTGTTTACAAACGACAACATTTAATGCACATATATACTAATAAAGTATTATGTTTCACTTATAAATACCACAGTTATTTGGTAAAAATGAAAATAAAATTTCATCTTGCAATTCATTCTCTCTTGCTTAAAGATTTACACTGGCACTGATCACACAAAACTACAACACACAGTAGTACAAAATAAACAGATATTTGTATAGATGCAAACATAGAAGTTGGTTAATAGACTAGCTAAGATCCATGGATAGTTTGCCTGTAAAAGCTTTATTTGTCCTATGGCATTTAATTTTATGATTACAATTATCAGTCCATTATTTTACAGAGTTAGTCTAAATTTAGTATCGGCAGTATTTATATCATTATGTGCTACGGTAATCCACAACACAGGTTTCTGTAAAAATAACACTATATTTATATATTATTTTTCACATTTGTTAACGTACATTTTTATAGAAATATCTCTATATGTGATGGGTTTTGTTAAAAATAATTTTTAAAAATTGCATACAAAAATACTAGTGGACATAGCTGATGTTATGAAGCTTTAGTTTTTATACACGCGAAGCCCAATATTTTCCAAGAAAGTACTTGTTTATTTTTATCACCAAATAATTAACCTGGCCATGATACATGAACCCATCATCCTTTATCACTTACCTAACTTAAGATTCCTATATATTATTAGGTAAACATTTGCTTACATACAAAGCTCTAACCGAAGTAATCAAGTCTTTTACTTGACCCTGCTGGGTCAGAAAGACTATTGTTATTTTAAAGAGTCGTATATACAGTCTAACACAAATATTGAGTATGCTTTCACTGGCAACTGATTTCAAACTGAAAGGAGTCTGATAAAAGAAACATGGACTACATAAAAATAATTTAAATCTAATAAATTAAGAAATAAATAGTCAACACATCATGCATATCGAAAATGACGTACACTAAAATAGATATCGGTACTCTTAATACTCTACTTATAATAATAGTTTGTTTTGAACTTTAAAAAAAAAAGTACGTGCTTTTTCAAGTATACTGAAATGCAAAATTCCAGTATTATTTGGTCAGAAACTAGAAGCAGCAGACGAGCCCTTAGAAGTGAGAAAGGAACATTTAACTTAATGAATTCTTTGATAATATAATCGTGTGTTCAAGTTACTGCGACCTTAAGCAGTAATTTACATGCTTACTCATCTGTGCTTTTGAAGAGAAAGATTTTCAAGAACAATGAAGACTTTGCACTTATGGGATGAAAAAAATTCACACTGAAAATTCCGTAGTTATCAGTGGAATGCGCCAAAGAACTCACTTTAAATAAGCAAAATAAATAATCATGAGGATTTCAACGACCCCAGTGCAACAGTTTCTTCTGGATTACAAGCGGATTTGATCGATTTTTTGGGAAGATTTCCACAGCTCCTGACTTGGAACACGCGGAATTCGGCAAACGGTGTCTTCTGCAACAGTTTTTTTTTATGACTTGGGGTAGTTTTTACTTGAATGTTTTTGGTACCATAGCCTTTTAAGAACAGATGCGGGACTCGTTTTGTTCCTGACCATTCTTCAATGTTTCCTGACGCTGGCGATCTCTTCCAGATTCTCCTCCTCGGTGATGTTTTATCAAAGGGGAAACTCGCCGAACGTGGCAGAATGCGGCGAGTGCGCGGAAGCGAAGCGGCTTGGAGGTGACCTTGAACTGAACCTTTACCCCGCTTGTACACGACATAAGTAATACGTACTCAACCAACGAGACTGATTTTGTTTATCGGACAAACTTCACGGTCGGTTAAAGAAACTCTCTGTTTGGTCGGGCATAACCAGTTCTGATAGAAAACCATTTTGTTGACAAATCTCAACGTGTATGCTTGGTCGTGTACAGACGTAAAGAAGGTTGCCTGTATTACAGAGTTGCCAAAATAAGCAGGTGGTTGAGTTAATAACAGAAAATTTTTAAGCTAATAAAAAATATACAATTATATGATACAGTCTTCACAAAAAAAACTATTATTTATGAGACGTGTTTCTGGCAACACTGCCGGTTCAATTTTGATTTATTTGTGCATCCTGTTGGATCGGCTGACGTCTGGGTAGTTCTTCTTCCCCGGACGCCATGTTGCCAGGTTTCCGCAGCTTCACTTCCGTATTCTCGGGTATTCCGCGTGCCAGAATCATCCCCCATGCTTAGTTTACTTAGTGCCCCCCTCCCTTGCCCTAACAGTAGTCCGTCAGCACTCGCGCTCCTCGCAGGGGCTAGACCTCGTTGCAGGTGAGGTACAGCTGGCGACAGTCGTCTCCACTACGACCCCGCCGACCCGCCTCGTAGTACGTGTCGAAGGGCGTAGCACTGGACCTCTCGAACATGAAGCTGGCTGCGTACCTGCACACAAATGAATAGAGTTAGATCACTCTTCAATTAACCCTTCAAGATGATTCATTGATTTTTTTTTTTTTTGTTTTTTACTTGTACTAATTTGTACAATGTAATTATGAAATTCAGAGGCAGTATTTGCATAAAGCAATATTGAACACAATTTTTAAGCTTAAAATTCCACTATACACCTGATTTACAATTTCTTTGTTTTAAAGTCATAATATTTGTTTCAGAATGTAAATAAAAATATTTGTTTGAAGAACCAATTTAATGTATGTGTTTTTTAACATGTTTGCATTAAGTTTATTTCATGCGTTAAATTCAATTTGTAAGTTAAACAGCGATAGAAAAAAAATTGTTACTCATTTTTTTCCAATATTTTTCTATCGCTGTTTACAGATTGCATTTACCAAGCAATGCAAATTTAGGACAGAAATGTTAAAGAACACATAAATTTAATTGGTTCTTCAAGCAAACATTTTTATTTATACTCTAAAACAAATATTACGGCTTTAAAACAAAGAATTTGTACATCAGGTGTACAGTTGAAACTTAAGTGAGCCGCCTGTTATTTATATTTACTGATGCGAGACTTTCCTCGTCTATTACACGTTGCTGGCCCAAGAGTATGCTTGCCCCTGATAGTCAAATGGTTTCAGAGTTGTGTATGTCAGTGTAAAAAAATGTTTTTATATTTACCATACCGACGTATTAATGTGTTTAGAATGTAGGTATGGAATTTTTTTTTTTCCATAGGCCTACATCACAGTTAATGTTCCTATAAATGTTTTAATAAACAGTCAAAAGTATACAGATATTACCGGACAACAGTTGTTCTTTTTACAAACTGAAGTATATTAAGTACCCCATACTGTGTGTGGGAGAAAAACTTACATTACTATTTAGGAAGATTCTATGCAGTGTACATAGTCAGTGCTAAGTACCACTTTCCTTGTAAGACATCCATGTTTTAGCTACAGAATATTTAGGTGTACAGAAGAGAAATAGCTATAAGAATGGCAAACTCAGTCACACACGCTAGCAAAATGGCTTCCCTGGCCAGCAACATGGCGAAAACATCTACCCCCAATCAGCGTAATGCAGCTGCTCTGCTAGCCGGCAGCCAGGCCAATAGGAAACCTGTAGTAACATGCAGGAACCAAACATACGTGGGGCTGGTATCAACAACCTTGGGCAGCCAATAAGCGGCGAAGTTCGCCCGTATCAAACGAGCCGTCTCGTCATTTCGCGTCTGTATTACTATTTAGTCTGTGTTTTAGCTCTGGTCCTGAGCCACTCGTTGTAACCTATAGTGCAGTGTTTATGCTTTACGTGGTTCGCTATAAAGTGAGCACTTTTGAAGAGAATGTCTAGAATAACAATTTAAAAATGTTATTATGCTAACCTCAGACGTCAAGGGGCGGTTAACCCAAAATGTTAATTGTTGTCGACATGACTGACATGTAGGCATAAACTGTGACTATTTATTTTATTGAAATTTAAATGTTTTAACTTTTATAGCTTTTGTGTAATGGCATGTCAAAGACCAAATTTGCTTAAAACTGTTTTATGGTAGAAAGGAAAAGGAAAACAACAGACCTACCGAAATAAAATTACTCATGCTGAATAACACTGCCGTAAGCTACGTAAATACCTGTATAAAACCTAATTGAACTTTATTTTATATTTAAAAATACTGAATCAAATATTTTTTTTTTTATTTTTTAACTACAAAGTAAAGTTCAATGCTGTTTTATATAGGTCTTTACACAGCTTATGACACTGCTCTTCAGTGTGAGTTATTTCATTTCGGTGGTTCAAATGATTTTCCTTTCTACCATTTAAACGTTTCATGAAAATTTAACATTGATATGCTTTTATGCAAAAACTGTGGAAGCTGAAAAAAAATTAATTACAACATAAAATAGTCATATTATGTCTCTAGAAGACAAACCAAATCTCGTACAAATATAAAAATTATTAAATAAATAAAATTTTTCGGTAAAACGTCTCCTTAACTGTTTAATAAAATACAGTCTTTGATTGTTAGGTAGCTTTGTTTATGTTGAAAAGGGTCAGGAAACTATGAATAACATGAAAAGAATATAGCTACTAGTGTTTCAAAAGTGTTCAGTCATGGCCGTCTTTAGTATAAGGCCGGAGTCTTGAATGTGGCAACGCTGCATCGCTCGCTCATTGGTAGCCCTAGTCAGTGTAGACGTGTACTGCATCTATACATGTTACAGAGACTAGAGTGGCCAAGAAGTGACAAGCAGCAGACCTCCGATGCAGTGTTGCTACATTCAAGACTCTGGCCTTCTACTAAAGACGGCCATGGTTCAGTTAATCTGGAAGTACTCACGAGCCGAGCTGGCAGAAGATGGCGCCCTGCGTGTCGTCAGCGCACTCCTTGTTCGCCTCACACATGTACTTCTGCATGCAGTTGTCGTCGTCTGTCTTCAACGTGCGCACGTAGCCCTGCAAGCAGGCGAGGCACAATCTCGTACACCAGACGACCCACACACCTGTCCACTCACTTATCACTAGGGACCCTTGTTTTTCGCGAAAAGAATTTTGCCTTTTTTCTCGCGAGCCTTGAGATTCTTCCGGCAAGTCACAGACGCATGGTGTTGCAGAAAAGTTTTTGTAATTGGCTCAGTCAAATGAGATACGACTCTTCACACAGACACGCTGCCAATAACCATGAAGCAGAATTGCAGATGTGCACGTAAGGCACTGAAACAAACTGGGGCAAAATTCTTTTCGCGAAAAAACGTTTTTGAAAGTCAATATAGGAAAACCTAAAAACAGTACTTCTAGATACTGCCAACTTTATGAGCAAACATTTACCCAGAATGATGTATTAGTAAAGCGAGATCTCTTGCACCGCAGTTGGCATGTTCTTCATCTATATTAGTTCCTACCGACTGCACAATTTATCTTACACACGCAAACATCAAGTGATGTGTCACGTCATTAGCCGCTACGCGCGGAAAGATACTAATTGGTTGAAAGTAGAAATTAAGAAGGTTTTTCAAATGCTCAACTTATCCTGAACCGCCTTAAGTTTATCCTGAACCACCTAAATACTATGAAGATCATCGTTTCACTCTGCTTTTAGACGGCAAAGAGAAAGCAAATAGAGGTAAATAATATTTGTGCGGAATAACGCCATTTTAGCATGCTATCAAGTATAAATTATTATTATTATGAATACCTGTTTTTAAAATTTCGTTAACATTTTCATTAATACACGAATTAAAATAATATCACTCTAAAAAATAGTTTGTAAATTTACCAGACGTGCGTACAGGAGCGCTAAGAAATTAGGTATGGTAGAATAGTTTCCCAGACATCAATGGTAGCACTCCAAACCGAATTATAAAACAGTCAAATGCACACTAAAGTTACCAGACTTGTATTGTAACAACTGTAAAAGTTTGCATATTTACAAAACGGAAGTATGCTAACTGCCCCATACTGTACCTGGGATAATAACTTCCTAAACATTTTAGGAAGTTTTTTTTACAGTGTACAGGGCCATATTTGAGTACGTTTGAAAACACAAAATTGAAACTCTCCTCAAATTAACTCGCGAAATTTCCTGGTCTGTGGGGAGGAATAACTGTCAGTGTAAACAAACAATAAGAGCTTACAACAAGCACAGTAGGAGGCTACAACAAGCACAGTAGACAGTACCTTGAGAAGAGAGAGGCCAGCGACACTAGCTTCTGCGACTGAGTCCTTCCTGCCGATGTTCCTGGCAGCCAGCGAGCGATGGCTGAAGGATGTCTTCAGGGCGTCCAGCAGATTCACTACGATGTTGATGAACTGTCACAAGCAACAAAACATCACTAGATGCTCCCTGTATCAACGCACTGGGATTTCTCTGCACCGGAAGTACGAACTACCCAAGCCCACAGTCTTCAAGTAAGAGATCATGCATGCCACCTCAACAACTTATTGTAATATTATCCTGTCCGTTAGTCGTATCATAACTAAAAATAAATGTTAATGTTACATGGCCTTATTTTTTTTATTTATTTATTTATTTATTTATTTATTTAATATTTTACAACCTATTCTTTACAAGTTAATGTCATAACATTTTTCTGAGAAGTTCCAGTTACACTGTTTACAACACTTCTTTGCCACCACATGCATTCGTTTAGCTAAAATTTTTTTTATTTGCTGAGATAACGAAACCATATAAATTCACTATGCAGCATGTTTTAATATAAATCTAGCGCTAGCTATACTAGGAAGTTTAAAAATGGCATAAACTCAGGACACGTTGAAAACAAAACAGGTACAACATATCGTTAGAACTGTAGGTTGTTGCTGAAATCGATTTAGAGTATGATAGAGCAGGAGTGGCGTATTAGGAACACATTTAACTGAAAAATAATAACTCCACTAAACACCAGCGTAGACGAAATAGTGTGTCGAGTGTTCAAGGCGACGGACGGACACTACGTAGGATTGTGACGAAAAACAAACTTCTACGGCTGTATCATTTACTGACGCTCTGAGTGACACTTTCACAAACTCTGTCAGCCCAAGAACAATACGATGATAACTACACAACTAGGATATTCCAGGAAGAGTTACGATCCCACGCATATCATCAGAAAGGACCCCAGATTTTTGTGAAAATATTTTTATAACATCTTATTTCAATGACCAAAGCCTAGTCTACACTAACGATAACATTGCTTATAACACGTGTTTTCAACAAAGTTGTTAACAATGTTGTAAAAGTGCTTGAAAATTGTTGACAATATCATGTTATCAACATTGTTGCCAACATTCTGTTATTAACTTTGGTAATACTGTATTTATAAAAGTGTTAAGTACATTTTGTTACCAACATTGTATTGAAAAAATTTGCTAGAAACAAAAGTTATGAATTTTATATACATGTTAATAACTTTGTCACTAACACTGTTGATGACATTATATTCCAGCCACATTCTAGGGTGATCAGAGGATGTTGGTAACAAACGTTATTAGAAATGTTATCAGCAATGTTGTTGGCATTTTTGTCATCAACATTGCTATTAACTTTCGTTTATCAATCTTACAACTTTGTTAGCAACATTGGTGTTTTCAGAAATTACTATCAACATTGCTATAAAATAGTGTACCATAGCTACGAATTTATCGATAACATTTTTGTAACTAACATGTTGTAATTAACATTGTTACTGTCATCTTTTTGGTTTAAACTGGGCTTTAGGTGCACATATGCAGCTCTGCTTAGTTATCAAAGTTGTTGAATCCTACCCGCAAATCACAGACATGTGGCGTTTCCGTAATCTAATTCTGTTGGGCGCAGTAAAATGAGGAACTCTATACACAAAACACTATGCCTATTGAACTATGAAACAGAGCTGCAGATATGCACGTAATATATCGGAACAATTTTGTGCAAAAATATTTTCACCAAAATCTGGGGTCCTTACCAGTTACCAAACTACCGACAAGAGTTGAAAGTAATAGAACCTGGACTACGGTACAATTTAAGTAGATTATTTGGTTGAATGAGTCCTGCCGTACGCTGTTCTTGACATCTGGCGTGACTGACGTCTTTGACACGTAATACAAAGCTTGCGATACAGAATGTTTGATACCAAGATTGAAACATGCAGGAGGTTCAATCATAGTATGGAAAGGCACGTCGTGACATTCTGTCGGATTCATCATCGCTAGAGATTGAGAAATTTCGCGAACTCAATTACCTGCATGCTAGAATAAGTATCCTATGCATACTCAAGTCCCGACCATTTGTCCACTAGCTGCTACTCAGCGGAACAGCAGACAATGAACGAATAGACAGGGCTTGAGTATGCATAGGATATTTGATTCTAACATGTAGGTAATTGAATTCGCGAAATTTCACCATGTCTAATCATCGCCCGGCAAGGTCGCATTCAAAATCAGTGGCGTCCGGTGGATTGTTGCCAGGTGATGACCAAAGAGTTTCAGAACTGTACATGCGCCGTAGGCTGACTACTGAATCTTTTGTGAGAACTCAGTAACTAGCGGCACCTGCTGACCAGTGTATCAGTGATTGTTGCGTCAACTAGCTCACAACTCTGTATAGTTCTCCGCAACTTCAACCCTGCCTGGCAACATTCGACCAGCGCCGCATCTAACTGCCAGAGAATGTGCCACCGTTTCAAGCGAGCAGGTCCATTAAATGGAGCAAATTCAGCTCGCCAGTGGTGACGTGATTTGTCAATACTATAATGACATTGTTTACACACCTCGCATCATCCAGGACGAGTTTTGTGAGCACGAGGATGACGTTTTACATGTAACAAGTCCTCTAAATCCTTTTATCTTAATATTATTAAGGCGTTGAAATCGGTTTTGTAGCGAAAAATAGGTGTGCACTTTCCACCATCATTAACGGAACCGTTGCTAGTTTTCCTTGAGGGAAATTGATAAATGGAGCCACGATTTTGTGGCGAAAAGATTTTTGATCCGCCAGGTTTCAATGCCTTGCCTGCACATATGCAGCTCTGCTTCATGCTCAGTGATTGGCTATTTTGACACTATCTTTTCTTGGGGTTATACTGACCAATTAGAGGCGTACGGTGTCACATCCAATAACCTTACTCTGACTGGTGCCGTCAAATGAGAGACGTGTCTGAACAAAGACACGCTGCCAATAACAATGAAGCAAAGCAGTCGAACAAAGTAGTGCAAATATCTTTTCGCAACCAAATCGTGACTCTGTTGATAAAGCATTCCGTTTCAAACATATAGGACTTCTGTTTAACCATCCCGAGGAGACGGCAGGCATTTCCACAAACCAGCGTTTGTCCTACACCATTAATAGTTGCGATAATGCATTTTTTCTGGGTTTTCCTTTATGTTTGACCATCTTCTTATACTTTGTGAAATCTGTTTGGCTACCAAACATGAAACTGTCAAAATTATGATTTAAAAACGTGCTGAAAGAATGTTTTTAGGATATTTTAAAACTTTTGCTGTAGTGTTATATGCAGTTTTCAGTTTAAAGGGATTATTTAAAGAAATATTCGTGTTTACTGAAGTATCCCGGAATGACGTGAGGACTGTTCCTTTGACGGTATAAAGGTGGCCAACCTGTGGTGTTTCTTGCCCCGAGGGGGGAGGGGAGGGTGAAGAAAAGTAAATGTGGGGAGGAAGGGGTAAATTAATATCGGATGTGACGAAGTACAAAGACGGACAGTGTGCAGCTGGGGAGGGGCGCACGACAGGAGCAAGTTTATTATTGGTCGGCTGCTGCGCGCGCCGTCCAAACAGCGCGCGGCTAGGAAAGGGGTTGTTTGAATGGGGGAGGGGGAGAACCCGCGAGGCCGTCGACAGATAACGCCACGATGAGGCGTGAGAATTCACTGCGCAGACTAAATAAAGCGCCTTCGGCGGCATATTGTTCGGTAAACTCTCCGCCTTAGGCTCCCCGCAACTCCAATAAGGAAAACAATTCATTACCGGAGGAGATATAGTCTATCCCACAAACGTGTGTACTTGTTTTGACAGTTGGTGGACGTAATTTCAGAAATTAAATTTAATATTTTAATGTCGTGAAACACTGTTTTAACTAACTTAGTAAGTAAATGTAGGTAAATCTATGTTGGAAGCGTTGAAAACCTTTAGTACTAAATGATAGTCTAATGCACAGCAGAATGCAAAGAAAAAAAACCTGGCCAACAGAATTGTCAGGAAAGCTCACTCTTTCGCGAAACACACTATGCCCTAAATTTGGGTTATACATTTTTATAACTACTGTAATAAAAATAAATTGCTGCAGACTAAAACAGCATTATTCACGACACATTACTTGCGTAGAAAATATAAAATCGCCACGGCACAGCATTTCACTTTGAAAACCAAGAAATGTTGTTTTATGTGTGTGTGTATATATATATATATATATATATATATATATATATATATATATATATATATATATATATATATATATATATTATAACAATTAAAAATATATTACGGTTTCGCGACGCATCAGTGACAGCTTGATAAAAAGTTCCTATTATCATTTGAAAAATAAAATTTGTCATTTAAAAAAATATACATAATTATTTTGACTTAAAATTGTGTTTGGAAAATCATTAAGGCGGTAAAATTATGTTGATGTAAAATTATATCTTTAAAGCTACCGCCATGTTAAATAGTACTGTAAAAATATAGTATAAGGGGGTGAAAGCAGTTAAATTTCTCCTGTGTGTGAAATTCATTCCTAACGTTGTTTTAGTTGTGCTTTAATAATGGTCCACATCTCAGTTACGAAAACCGAATCTACAGATCACTGGTTGTTACAACAAAACAAGAACTGGGCCAGGTTACGTACAAAAAGACTGCAACTATTACTTATTTTTCACTCTTGTAATTGTGTACTACTTTGAAGATGATAAAATATGGTAGAAAGAGTTATTCAGCTGCATAATTTTAAAAGTATAGTTGCCTACTATGTTTACATACACATCTTTTAAACATTACATTACATCACCTACAATGTATAAATATGAAAGCGTAAGACTCTGCAGTATTATGTAAAATTGTATGAAACGTGCGTCGCTTAGCAATAATCCAGTGTAAAAATCTCTGTGTGCGTTATTCTACCACCTTAGTTTACCAGTCCTGCATGCAGTAGGCATATACAACAGCAGTGCCTTACGCTTTCCATGTACAACTTACAATAACTTAAATACTTTTCTCTTAAACATAGCCCGTGCCTTAGCCTATTTACAAAGCCATGCACTAGTGTTCCCACTAGACCGAGTACGTGCCACTTTATTTGATACACAATGTTTAGACTAGCCTATTTGTTTCTCAAAGTCAGAGATAGTTTCAATAATCAGCTGTGTAAAGTTTACGGTACTGACATTTCTGCAGCATCCTAAGGTAGTAAATAAAACAATAGCAGTAAAATGAATTTGACACACGGATAACATTTTTGTTTGAAATTATACCTTTGTATTCGGACGCAACGGTCTAGGGCGCAGTAGAAATAGGTCCGCAGTGGCCGAATGGCCAGACAATTCGCCTCCCCCCAAGGCGAACCGGGTTCGATTACCGGTGGGGCCAGTCCCCGGATTTTCGCACGTGTGAATCGTACCGGCCGATGCAGCTGGTCTGCGTGTTTTCTCGGGGATCTCCGGTTTCCCCCGCCCTTACATTCCGGCGTTGCTCCATGCTCACCTCATATCACCCCTTACCAGTCCTGATGACCTCGATGTTGAGTGCTGACCACAATCTCTCTCTCGCTCGTAGTAGTAGTAATAAGTTGAGTTGAAAAAAAAGAGGAAGCTAATGAGTGTGTATTATTTAATGTATCTATGTTACGTTAAGTAAACGTAGGATCAGTTTTGACTGCTCGGGATTTGAATCTGCACCCATAATATGATTATTAAGAACAGTGGTAGTAAAAAAATTGCGGAGCGCAAGAAGGACTTAACTTCGCGCTATGCAGTCACATTGTGTGCGTAAAGTCTCATCGTACAACATTTTGTTACTAACATTATCGTCTCAAGTTTAGCCCACGTTTCACGCCGTGTGCTAATTACACAGTCGTTTCTGGGCATCCTGTATATTTTTATTTCACATTATCTGTTAAAAATTAAAAAATTCTACACTAGAGCTCCAGTAAAATTTTATTTTGATCAGTTGTAATTAAAAATCTTGGCACTTTTATATCCAGTAAATTATTGTTATATTATAACATTTAATTGCGATAGAACAGGATCATTCATCATTCGGAGGTATGTTTGCGTACTTCTTGTAGACGCATAATGCAATGTTAACTGTGTTAATAGTCCCGCGCCTACGTCCTATGCAACCGTTCAGACATGCATGTCCGCACCGCATCGTCCTTCAGGCGATGTACACCAAACTTTGGACACGTGTAAATTACGTAAAATATTAATTTCATGACATACATGTACAGAGCTTTAGTATTACAATTCTTTGAAAGAACCTATGTCTCGAATTTGGAGGTTGCACTTTTGACCATTCTGTATCTAAACGAATATGTGACAGCTCGTTGGAAGATATTAAGTGTTTTTTTTTACAATGGTACATTGCAGTGGAAGAGAAACTTTTTTTATCTTACAGTTAATATTTTCTTTCCCTTAAGAGTGTGTGATAGACATCATCTTTAATTTTTAATTTTGTGTCATAACTTTTCTTTTGGATAAGAACAGCAAGTTCCAAAAAAATTTTCAGAAGAAAAGTTGTGACACAAGATACAAAAATTCAAGGTAGTGGCTATCACTCACTCTTAAAAGAATTTCTGAAGAGGAACACATACGCCAGTTGGGCGCTTCACGCTTAGAGGCGATGTGGCATGTGATGAACCAGTAAAAGTCAGCCTTAGAGCCTGCGGCCAATCGCGGTAGTCATAGTCAAATAGCTCGCAAATTAGATCTGTAACAGCGTTGTTGTATGTGTCAAAAGCCAAAGGACTGAACTGCAGACGCCAGGATGTATTTATCTCCTTTGCCCTCAGGAGACTGAGCGCCACTTTTTTTTTTTTTAATATTCACTATTTTTCTCCCTTATTAGAGAGAGATTTTGGTCAGCACTTAACACCGAGGTCTTCAGCGTTGGTGAAGGGTGACATGAGGTGAGTAAGGATGAGTGCCTGAATGAAAGGGCGGGGGAAACGGGAGATCCCCGAGAAAACCCGCCGACCAACGGCATCGTCCGGCACGATTCCCACATGCGAAAATCCGGGGACTGACCCCGCCGGTAAACGAACTCCGATCGCCTGGGTGAGATACGAATGGTCTAACCATTCGGCCACCACAGCCCCATCCCTTACTAGATACGATAGGATTGAAGTAAAAAGTGGCGTCCACAGATAATACTTAGTGTTTTACTTTTTTCTGAAAAGAAACCACGTTCCCAGAGCAGTTATTTACGGATATGTGCGTATACGATCAAACCTAGATTTTTCAGAAAACGTATTACCAGTGACTCCTCTGAACGACGTCTAGCATATTTTGTAGGCGGAATGGAATTGTTTTCTGTGTGTATCAAATGGTGGCAGGTACTCTGCATATAGCGGGTTGCAGACCGCTTCCTCCCGTGGCCAGAGGGATCATTGACCCAGGTGGTTATATTAAGTCAAGAGGTTAACCAAGGCAGGGTAAAATTACCAGTTTGTTGCGTTCAAATGCGTAAACGCGATATGGAAATACTACAAAACAGCAATCCTAGATAATATTTGCCAACTTAATGAGAAAACATATACCCAGAATGATGCATTTGTTAAGCGTGACCTTTTGTGCAATGTCAGAGATTGTTCTTTAGAAATTCGTTACTCGAGAAAAATTTTTGCTCAAAAAGTTGGTCAAACCTGTTGTCTAATATTGTTGCTTGCATTTTTTTCGATTTGTCTCCAAGAAATCTACAAATTTAAATTGGTGATTTTAGCGCTGAAATTATGTATCATGCCTTCTTAAGGGTGTCCAAGTACGCTTAAACCGTAATATTATATTTGTATTAAATCGTGTTAGTTTTGTATATGATACACGTGAATGCGGTTTCCTCTTACAAAACAATTTTAGCTTGCATAGTTTTCTCATAACTGTGCGTCAAAGTGAAAATTTGCATGTTCTACTACAATGCAAATAGTGATAACCAGTTGACTTACGGAAGTGAAATAATAAACAGTGAAATGACATGCCATGCTGCGTAGTAAAATATTTAAATACATCCCATAAACTATCTTTATATTTAAAAATGTTTTTGAATTTGCAATTTTTTTTCCGTACTTCTACTTTTTAAAACGTTCAAAATATTACATTGTGGGTGTTTAAATGTTTTATTGCATAGCTCATGGAATGTAAGTTCACAATGAATTACAATTGATTTTCACTATTTGCGTGGCAGGGTTACAAGCACATTTTGGCTTTGACGCACAGTTATCAGAAAACTACGAGAGCTGAAATATTTTTGTTAAAGGAAATTACTCACAAGTATCGTCTACAAAACTGACACTATTTCATACGAATACAAAATTACAGTTTTATCGCACTTGAATACCCTTAAGGGCTTATTCCTTAGTTTTGCAGTGATTTCGAAAATATTTTTAGTTGCTACCTAATACTCACAACAAAAATTTTCTGAACAGTTTTTACACTAAAATGTCATAATTTGTAGCTGAATTTTTTTTTGTACTGAATAGTTTTTTATATTTCGTACCATGTTTTTATCGTGAAAATAAGCCATAAAGAAGCAATATATATATATATATTGTTGACGAATGGTACATTATTTAAAAAAAACGCATCCACGGTATTGTGTATCGTGTGACCTCACTGTCTCAAATTTTTTCAAAGCTTTGGTAAAAAAAAATTAGTTATTGGCACGTAAAAGGAGACTCTGGATTGCTTGCTGCCTTTTAGACATCGACCAGGTGATCGAGTCAACCTGGTGGTCACGTGACTGAGCAAGCCTACTGCAGGTTACTTGATATAACCACCTCCTGACCCTGCGAGGGACCGGTCAGCGCGCCGCGAGACTCGGGGGGCGGTGACCTCGGAAGACTCACCTCGCCGGCCTGCTTGGCCATGGTGGTCACCTGGTCGGGGTCTTTGGTGCCGAGCATCGTTGACAGAACCGCAGCCAGGATACCCTGTGCGAGTGAAGACTAGACTACAGTGCGGCCCACAACCAAGCCTTCCTCCTCTCTGGCCCCCGCCCCTCTTCAAAATACATACCCCAGTCACCAACACTCCAAAAATAGTTTGCAAATTTGCGACACGTACATATAGGAACTCTAAGAAAGTAGGTATGGTAGAATTGTTTCCCAAACATCCATGGTAGCTCTCCTGAACATTTTTATAAAACTGTCAAATGTGTACTGAAGTGTTACCAGACTTGTATTGTATAAACTGTAAAAGTTTGCATATTTACAAGGCGGAAGTATAGTAAGTGTCCCATACTGAGTTTAGGTTAATTACTTCCTAAACATTATAGGCTTTTTTTTTTTACTGTGTAGCGCTAGACTGGTTAATTTGCACACTATATATACTTATTCAGTATTTAGATAAACGAACCTCACATCTACACGAACAAGATAGCCTATATAATATTAGCATTGGCATGAAGAAAAAACTTTTACTGTGGTACGTATAAAACATGTTTTTACAAAAGCATATTCGTGTTGTACGAATTTCCATTTCACCGAATTTTCATCTAGCTGGTTCAGTTCTATACGGTACATATATCTGAAAAATAAAGAAAGAAACACGTAGAATGAAACTTTACAATGTTGGAGATTATTTAACTGTTGTCGGCAAAAATTGTGCAGATATTTTCAGTGCAATATACATTATTAGCTTCTTTGAACAGGGCGTGCGGTCTTGCTGGTGCTTCTGCTCACGTGAAGTAAAATGTCTAAAATATTTACGGGTACGAGGGCCAGAGATATACAGTACCAACTGAAAACAGGCATATATCACACAGAAATCCCCACCAGGCATCATAAACTTACAATATACAGCAACCAAGATAGATAAATATAGAAGAAAAACTAACTCATTAAATACTTTTTTCTAGGTTAGTTTACGTGTTTTAAACATCAGCAAAGAAAGTGACTGCAGTTTCTTGTATAGTTTTTTGTTACAATTTTTGTAGATATTATAAAAGGTGGCGCAAAAAGAATGCATGGACTGTGATCACAGTGTCATTACTTTTGAAGAAATGTTCAACAGCGAAAACGTGATGATGCACGTTTCACGGCGCCATTGCTACTGTAACTGAACGCTCTAACCTCCAAAAAGACGGATCCACACCCCGCCATTCCACTTCCTCTACTGATACTACGCAAGTCAAATACATGCTTTCTTTTGCGCTACCTAATACTTATGACTTTTTTCAGTGGCTATTTTGACAACAAAATAAGTAGTATACACAGGGATGTTACTGACGCATTTGTTGATGCCATATTAATAACACGGGCATTTTCTGTTCTTTGAGATGTTTGCGTGAAATATTTACACTTTCATTTACAATGAACTGTATGTACAGTTAGATTATTGTTCCGTAGGTAGCTTCAGAAATGTCCCGTAATTGTACAGTACTGTATTTACAGATTATTTTGGGAGGATACAGTTGCAGAGTGAGTTAAATATGTGTCTTCTACAAAACTGTAAATAACACGATTGCCCCAACTGGCTGACATCGAAGTTTGCCTGTGTAATTTCGGGACAATCTAAAGAGCCAATGAAGAGATTTTCGGGTATATACTAGGCGCTTAAGTCATGAAGAAATTTCAAACAACTACGCTTCGAATTTGTTGTACATTTACAAAGGATTTCTGTGTAAAGTAACTGCAAATATACTTTTTGTAAAAATTCAAACAAACTACACTAAATATTTTAACATTTTACCATGAAATGAGTTAAGTTAAAGTTGTATTTGATCATTCTAGTATAGGAGGAATTTTTGTTTAATGAAACACAAATTCATGCCTTTATTCTGCATGTCTTAAATCAAAATACTTGTAAAAATGTTGCTTACGTTGTCAAAAATACATCGTCAAGTAATTTCCAAGTCATTATCTGTAAAACATTGCATTTCAAAGTGTGTTTATATTATAAGAATATTAAATATTCATTAAACAAGTTAAAAAACTTCTTGGAATGTTTTTTTTTTCTGAAGCATCACAATTGCGATAATGCGCTGTAAACATTTATATAGCATTATATCACATACCGGTATTTCAGTGTTGCGATTTTTGCTGTGTTAATATTTTAAAATATTAAAAATAGTAGTAACAATACAAGTATCATCATATTAAGACATTGAAAAAATCTTAAATCTTGCTATGCTCAAATGATATAGGTACGCGATATTAATACGAAGATGTATGCATCCTCGCAGTTTTTAAGTTTCAGCTAAATTACATATTTTATCAGAAATGTTCAGTACTTTACGGGTGATATTAACCATATTGACATAAGTACAGTCAGCAAACGTTCTTGAAATGTGTAATATAATTCGAATTTTGTCCAGCTTCCTCTATAACTTGTTGAGGCGGAAAAACATAAAAATAATGAAAAAAATCACAGGAAAATTCTGAAGCTACCATGGACAAGTATGTGCAGAGACAAAGTTGTTCTACCTTAAATGGGACTAAACCTCTACACATAGGATTTTAACATTTTTATACTAAATCTGGCTCTTTGTTTTACATTTTGCGTAATGACAGGCACGGAGTTTATCTTAGTATAGGCTGCCCTAGATGTTGCGAAACTTATGTTGCCGTTACCTACTAGCCTCCCGAATAAAAATATATTATGTTAAACATATTTATGGCAGTGGAGGCGTGTAGCAATTTTATCAAATTAATTACAAGTTTTGCCTGTGCTCTGCTGTGCCAAAAATTTTTAAGCGTGTGTCAAAAAAAATGTATTTGTATCTGAAAAAAATAACAACGTAACACTGCCGTGATTTCTGAGTCACGGGGTTTTCCGCAATGCAAAAGAAAGTATTAATTGAACATATACATCATTTTAAAGAATGCCATCGGTCTGTGGGTGGAGCAAAACTGTGTGAGGAGTGTTGAAGGTACGCAGAAAAACTGATAAATCCAAGATGTAATGTATTGCTCTTCACGGTAAAATGAGCCTTTTAAAGTTAACGGCTTTAGCTGCAACAAAATTTATTCATAATTATTTAAGAGGCATTCACCTCTACTGTATTTGAGTACTGATTTTATTGATTAGTTAAGTGCATAGCTATTATTTTATTTTTGATGTAAACATAGAAAAATATCAGCAACTGAATAAGGAAGCTGTAACTATGCCATTATAGTAATTAAAGTATTAATTAATTAACCCGGTAATTAAACGTTACGAGTTATTTTCAACTAGGTTGTTACGTGTAAGGTCGGTTTCAATAGCTTTGCCATGCTAATAAAATTATTTTACTCTGAAATTTAACGTAATGAGCAATTTTTTAATTACGAAGTTGTTTACACTTGTACTGCAAAGTCAAGTAAAAAGCTTTACCATCACTGCTATTCATTCGTAAACAAGAATAGGCAAGGAGAACAATGAATACAATGCGGCGGGGGTAACTGCATTGTAAGGCAGTGAACTCGCAATCTTAGGTTGAAAAATTTTTTTCCACTCTTTGCTTTGCATATTTAGTATGTTACAGGCGTCAACAAGGCAGATGATATAGTTTCGCATAATTTATTAAGTTGACATTGTCTTATTACTGTTACTTGCACCATTCATGCGATCACACATAGAAAATAAACATAATTACCCTCAGTGGTTACCAGCTACAACTCAACAAAAACGTTGAAGTTTTAAAATTTCGGTTAAACTTGGGAAGTTAGTATTTAGTGTTTATACAGTGTCGTGTGAAATATTTAACGAAACCAAGTGAAAGAGGTTATTTAGGAAGATATTTTCGTCCAATTAAAAAAAATTATAATAACATTGTATAGATTTGGCATGACATATAGAACTTATTATTATTATTATTATTATTATTTTACTTTTTGTGAGCTTACCTATAGTAATTATGCCTTTGAAACTGTAACATTTGTGAAAATCAAACTATAGCTAAACTTCCATATAATTTGAATGTAAAAACATTTTGCGAACATCTATATTCACCCTGATTTATGTTTTCTTTGTATGCGAGCAAGATTTTATAATGGGTAAGTTCCAAAAAATAGTACAATCTGGCTTTGTCGTATCATGACTAAAAAAGTATGTAATTCTAAATTTAAAAAAAAAAGATAGCAAAACTAACGTCTACAAAAACAAAAACTAAATGTTGCTACTATACAGATTTCATTCTTGGGCAGACCTTAACAATTGCTGGCATTACTGTGAATAGCCTATATATATATATATATATATATATATATATATATATATATATATATATATATATATATATATATAGTGACCCAAATTGACCATAGACCTTGCGGTGTCACATCCGTGCACTCGAGGGACAGTGCAAGACAAGAGTGTCAGCAGTGGTGAAAGGTGTGCTCCGGAACAGCGCCGGACGTTAGTGTGGCGGGGGGTGGCGTACCTGCATGGGCGAGTTGCCGTTGTCCACCTTGTCGATGCCGTCACCACCGCCATTGCCGCCTCCCAGGATCGCAGTGAGGATCTTCAGTCCCATGGAGATGAAATTGGCCCATGGAGATGGTCCGGCGCCCTGTAATCATGCGAAGACAGTTCCGATACCTGCCGGAGTATTACCAGGGCTGCACATGAGGTTAAGACAGTGTTATGTAATTTATTTTTCACAATGGTGCAAAAACTCTTTCTTCAACTTTTAACGAAAAACAGATTCAAGACTAAGATCAGTAGTACAATGCGCGATTCTATGTAGGCGTATTGTAAGATAATGCTGCAAAATATGTATACCTTGGTTTTGACTTATTTTCATAACAAAATTGGTGATACTTTGCGTGAAAAAATCTTAAAAACTATATGGTTTATTGCTGCAAAAATAAGGCAAAAATTATGATATATTTGCGATAAAACAGCATAAGGATTGTTCGATATTAAAATAATGTTTATTTATATAATGTTTTTAAAACATCAGTAAAATTACCGGGCGTTGCATTAAGTGAGTTAAAATCCTCTCTAAACTCCAATATTTCCCCAATTACTGCACTTTCTCTAATATTTTTCTTAACATAGCTATGTATGGATATTTGGAAACTGACATACGTGTATTCAAGAAGTCTTTCCGTGGTAGCAGATGTATCTATAGCTGCTATATGTTAAGACAGAGTTTGAAAATGGAGAATTTTGACACGGGTTTCAAGTGGTAAGTATTCCAAAATGTTAATTTTGATTTCACATCTGTATTTTATATACAGCTGAATGAATGTAGTTGCGATACTTTAAATATGTTTTGAACATTCTGTATGATATAAACGTACTCGACCTGACATGGTATTAGGTTTTTCAATAATTTAAGTTCACGCTGACCCCTACGTCTTCGTCCGTACTTGAAACTCTGAAAGAACATGTCAGGACGTGGAAAAACTTCTCGATGAAAATAAATGCAAAAAGTCTTCTTGAGACTTTCGTCATCTGCCTAATATAAACGTACTGTAAAATTATGCCATGGTATTATTATTGCTCGATAATAATTATTTTCAATACTGAATATTTTCAGTGATTACTGAACTAGACTGCTGTCAACCATGAGACGATGTTGCAGAAATTGTGAACATTAGCGCCACTTTCAACTCGAATCATCCAAAACCTGAACAAATTTCTTCACATCCAGAAAGGTGGAAGGCTACACCTCTTCACTCTGCGATTGGGGTATCAACAATATGACTTCAGTATTCACTACAAGTCTAACTAAGTTTTGCAGTTCCGAAACGTCTCAAAGCCCAGCGAAAATTGCATAGTACAATAAATTCTACAGCACACATGTTTGAAGGACAAAATTCCCTAGTCATGAAGAATCTTTTCACACATGAGGAGCTTAGTTCCAAAAGGTCTCTTTTCCATCAGGGCAAAATTGTGGAAAAGAAGGAAAAACTGTACAAAACAGTATTACTATAGGAAATGTAAAAACTCTATATACAATGGTTTAATGTTGTGTTCTGTAGTGTTCCTATACTTTAATAACATATCTAGTACTTAAAATGTTCGAGTAATAGAAGAAATAAGGTTGGACAAGAGTCATTTTGTAACTTAACAATGGACCAGAGACATTTTGGAAAGAAAAAAACTGATAAGGGACATTTTGGAAGCAAAAAAAAACCTGCCAAAAGAAAAATTTTGATTATCATTCATAGCACAACATTATTTTATTTTAATGAAAATGTACTGAAACAAAGAACAATGTGACATACAGTCAAAATTATACTAGCTATAACACAAATGAAACTGTGCTGAAACAAATACAGTAAAGTGCAAGTCTTGGCTTATTTTCATCTGTATTTCAAAGCAATAAATCTAAAAAAAAAAAAACGATGTCTCAATCCCCATAACATTCACTTATACATATGCCTATGAGCCTTCTATTTTTATGAAGAATACAGAATTAATACAGGTCTTCATCTGCATCTTCCATCATGCCACCTTCAAGCTCGTCCTCAGACTGGTGCTCAGTTGTTTCTCTATTGTTTAAAATGTCACAGTAGAACTTAAGATCTGGAATGTTCTCCCAATCCGCACCAAAATGTAGTGTCAGCAGCTTCCGCACATCGTCAAGTTTAACTTTCTTCAGAGGAACACCAACTTCAATCAGCTGCAGACTGAAATCACTTATATTTACTTTTGGCTTCAGGACTTGTTTTGATATACCAATGTCAGTGTGATACCATGGTTCCCCTCTCACAAGTACTTGGGCACTCGGTGTCTGACCTCTGGAAATAATGAATCGCTTGGCACTAGAAAACTTGAAATGCCACTGCTGTGGCTTCTTCATATTCTCTGTTGAAATTCTTTTAAAATCAAAGACAGGACAGTCACGGAATAACTGTAGCACTGTTCCATGATTTGCAAATATTTCCAAATATTTTTCGGGTTTCACAATTGTATCCCTATGCTTCAGTTCTATTTCAATTCTTCCAAACACTTGATCAGGGGGTAAGAACGAATGCCCTGATACTGGGAATAGTAGTATGATTTTTTTGACATTGGATGGAGCGCACCTGTTCAGCCAGTACATAAGCCTACAAATCATGGTAGAGTTTTTGTTTTGGCCTCCGCACCCGTCGGCAAAAAGCCAAACACAGTGAATACCATCATAGTCTGTGTTCTGCAAACGATGGAATACTGCAGAAGCTATTTCTTTTGAACCTTTCGCAGCATCAGCTTCAGTCCACGTGTAGATGAACGTCTTTTCTTTGGGCTGTGCGTCCGTCGAAATCCCTTCACACACAGTAAAGTTGTAAATATATATTTGCCTACTATAGTAGGCGGCTTGGTCTGGTATGTGTGGCAAAACATGGTTCTTTTGGCAATCAAAGGAAAGAGTGATTTCGCCCTCATTCTTCTTCTTCATTAAGCGATAAAAAGCTTCACTCCTCTTCTTATGAATTAGAAATTCTGTTTCGCATGTCTTGTCTCCTGCTTTCTGTTGTAGTTCATACTGTATACACTTGGAGCACTTATCTACAGCTGGAGATCCAAAGCT
>PNEQ01064750.1:0-30511 GCA_003012365.1 Medauroidea extradentata | reverse complement strand
CACTTTGTGTCAGTGACTTGTGTGCACGTCTGCAGACTTGCTTCACGGTCAGAGATTGGATGTTTTGACATTCGTGTGTCGTGGGGTTTTACACGCAAATCACAGACGTGTGGTGTTACAGTAACCTTATTGTGATTGGTACAGTCAAATGAGAAACGTCACAGTTCAAAGGCACGCTGCCAATAGCTATGAAGCAGAACTGCAGACGTGCACATAAGGCACTGGAACAAAGTGGGGCAAAATTCTTTTCGCGAAAAGTTCATGTCTCTACTTATTTTAGCTCTCCAACGGCAGTGGCTTCCCCTGATTCGCCGGTGTGTAGAGCAGAATATCGAATCAGGTACAGCCACTGCCTTTGGAGAGCTAAAAGACGTGTTAAAATGACCCTTCCTGGCAGTGTTGTCAGATCTAAGGCCGCGGCATTCTACTAAAGACGGCTATGGCTAGACACGATGGTCTTCAAAGCGATCACGTTATCGTCAGCCACGTACAGTAACACCACCATAGCTAAGACGGTGTGCACGCGATGACTCGCCCCAACACGGGACGGAAATGAATCATTTCCCGTTCACCCCCGAGGCAGGTTGGCTATGTCAAGGCGACCACTTCCGTCCAGCCATCTGACTATCGTCCTTGCTTTCACTGCCCAGCAACTAATGACGTTCCCCACAGCGAGGACAGCATTGGTATACGTGGTCCACAATACAATCAGCAATTTTGGAACCCTAGTTACTATTATTTCTTTGACATAATTCATAGTTTTCTGCCGTTATTTAATATAGACAAAGCATACTAAGAAACAATCAAGGTGTATACGATAGTTTTCTACTCAACTGTTATCGTTTGAAGCAACAATAAATATTATTTTTGAATTATTGGTTTAAATTAGATAGGCTTCGAAAGAGCTCACTTCATCGTGAATTTCCTTTAACTAGAGATTATGGTTTACAGGAGGAAAATTTTACTGTTTGCTGTGTTTCAACACACGTTCAGTTTATCTCAAGATCACTGGCTTATCGCTGTACGTGCGTTGTTGCCCTATTTGAATGAGCCAATAGGAATCCTGATATTGTAATATTTGATGCCTGTTATTGGTCTGCAGACAGATACGTTGTGTCAGACGTATATCACCCAAACTAACATGTTGTAAGAAACTACAGTGTCTTCAAGGTTATGTTGGAACAAAACAATTTCACGATAAAACCATCACATCTACCTATAACTACAAAGTTAAGAAGTCTTTCGGACATACGCCATTGAAGCAAATGGAGTGACTCCTTGTCGCAAGGAGACTATTGTGTTAATCTGTGTATTCTTTATTTTATTGTCCATAGATACTGTGTTATTTATGGGGACATGTAAAATTCGCGTGTTCGTCAACGCACACGCTTGAATTTCAGCAACTATACGTACTTGTTACTTTCGCAGCCGGCCGTTGTTTGAGTTAAGATCCGCTGGAAGTCTCTGAGCCAATAACAGAGGAACAGTCAAGAGTTTTTAATGGGAGTAATTTTACGTGAAATTACAAAGGTGTCCATGCATATGGCAGTGAATGCTAACGAATGGGTCACTGGACTTGGGAAATTTTCCTATCCCTGCCTCTGTTCCTCACGAAATTTTTTTTTGCACCATCTTGTTTGATCGCCTTACGTGCACACCTGCAGGTCTGCTTCGCGGTCAATGATGGGATGTTTTAACTCTCAGTGTCTTCGAGTTTCGCCACCTCACAGACGTTTAGTGGTGCAGTAACATTAATCTGATTGGCACAGTCAAATAAGTGACGTCTCTACACAGACACGCTGCCAATAACCACAAGACGCAAAACCTCTATACCTACTGAAATGTCGTATATGTAGAGTTGATGGTTTATCGCCGGAAAACTTGACTGTATGCTAGGTTTCAAAGCACGTTCAGCTTGCCAGAAGATTACTGGCTTTAGCTTGTGCGTGGAGCTGTTGCCCTATTTGACTGAGCCAATGAGAATCCCGCTATTGTAATATTTGAGGCCTGCTACTGACGTGTAGACTGCTACGTTTTGTCAGACGTGTATCACCCAACCATACATGTCACAAGAAACTACAGTGTTTTCAAGGACATGTTAGCACAACAAATTTTCGCGATATACCATCATCTCTACTTATATGTCATTTTTAAAATAAGAACTTTAACGAGGTTAATGTCCTGACCCTGATTGGTCGATAGTTGTGTCACGGTGTGGTTGTTTACAGACAAATAACACACGTTCAGCCGTAGCGTACCAGAATTAACATTTCTCCAGTCAAATGGGGAAACTCTTTGCGAAAGAAGAACGTCAAGCATTTATTCGTCGGTTTGAAACCTAAATAGGAAACAGCCAACTTTTCTTACGGACATATCAGAATCTATACCTACCTACATATAGTATATTATTAATAGGATTTAATAAAATTGTGTGTAATTTCAAGTAGAATTCGCCTGGGGTAGTTTCGGAAAACCCAGGAAAACCGAAATAAGGATGGCTAGAGCCGGGGACCGTAGTCACTTCCATCCGAACGAAAAGTGAGTATTTCACACACACGTACACACATGTATGCTACATACATACAAGCATACATTACATACATAGATACATACATACTGTACACATGAACACACGCATTTATACTTACTGCATATGTGTACAGTACTTAGTGGCATCCCTATAAATAGGCTGCGTTTGTGTGTGTAAAGCAGGAGCTGTAAGGTTGCCGTTGACTGACGTATATAATGCATTATCGCCTCTCCGCACAAGCTGCTCAGCTAGCATACAGTGCTTTGCTATTATATTTTCCCTATCGGAATTTAAGCGGTGACATCATTTTATTTGTAGGTAGCATAGATTAAGTCTAAGGCTTGTTTCTATAGTTGTTTTTCGAGTCAGATTGTTATTTTTACAGATACGGTAGTCTGGAAAACCCACTTTTGTGCTATTTTAAGGGGCCCGAAAATTATGTTTCTAACAAACGTTTCTAATGTTTTACTATAGCGACATAGTTTGAAGTGTGTGTTCTTTTCGTAGGTATACGAATACAGAGTGTGTTAAATAGTTTCGCCATAAAGAGAATAGCCGTAACTCGCTGCAACGCACTCGAAGCGCAGGTAGGGAGGTCTCTTCAAACATAGCACGGTCCAAGCCAGCGTGTTGCAAGGTAAACTATATTTGTTGTAAACTGTACTTGTTTACTCTCTCGAGTACACAACAACCTCTCGGGCGTAGTTGCCCAGCAGACCTAACAATGTGTATACTGGATGTCTTGCAGCAAATTAGTGAGTGGCCGCATGACCTAACGTTAGACCCTGTTGTAGTGTTGTTACTTGTTTCTGTTGCGTACACCGAGACTGTACAGCACTGAGCAAACACAAGCTTACCGTGTTAACTGCTCACCACAAGCCACTAGTACACCCTTAAGGGGTATTGATCCCTAACACCTTGGATTTATTTGTTTTTTTTCTCGATAACTTCTCTTCCAGTCGATGTATCAAAATTTTCGTCACGACAAGGCATAGATACAAACTTAATCGATTTTCTGTAATTGCTGGAACCATAATGTATTCATTATTTTGCAACGGGAAACAGCTGAAAAGGTAAAATTGCTTTATTTACGGGAGCGACTACAGAGGCCACAAAATTAACAAAAGCAATGGCATATGGATTCCAAAAAGTATATGAAACAATAAACTATGACTTGTTAGCGTGAAAAAAGTAAAACAATCTGTCTATTCCCTGACTGATAAGAAAACCCGTAAAACCGACCTGACAGGGATCAATCCCTCTTAACAAAAATGTGAAGAGACAGCCGCGGCATGTGAAGCAGTTGTGGGGCGAGGGAGAGGCAATGATGGTGGACGGACAATGCAGTAACGGTACTGGTTGAGGTGAAGGAGGTCACAGAGCTCCTCGCGAGGACGTGGTACTGCTGCCCCGGGGGACTATGACGCCGTCGTGGCTAGGAAACCAGGCCGAGATCGTTCACACGCATCCCGCACACTCTCTCTCTCTCTCTCTCTCTCACCCTCTTACTCCAAACAACCGCCGCCACTTTACTCCTATGCACGATAAAAGTAAGCACTTATAAAACCCTACTTACTTTTCCCTGATATAACTATTTACAGTTTCCTGCCACATTCTAAGAGGGAGTGTTAAGGGTTCGTGGTAGATAAACGCTGAAAACATCAATTGATTTCTACGCTTTTTTCGAAGCCAATATGGATAAAATACTCAATGACAATCCTAGGTAATGGTATTTGCCAACTTTGTGAGTAAATATTTATCCAGAATTACTCATTCGTTACGCATGATCTCTTGCGCCGCAGTTAAATGCACCAGGTTCCGGCGACAGAGATTGTGCCTCTGAAGATCGTAAAACTGGAAACAATTTTGTTTAAAACGTTGGCTAAAACTATTGTCTCGGAGTGCTATTGTTTAATTTTCGCAAATTGGCTTCAAGTAACCTACAGTTATAGTATAATATTTTTAGCATTGAATTATGTACCACACCCTCTTAAGAGAATTTTCTTGTATTTTCAGTTTTCGAGCCATAACATTTACCCAAATTGTATTATCAAAAATGTCTGTTCGACAAAGCATACAATATACTTACCTTTGGTAAATTGCTTGACATAAACTACAATGGAATTTTTAATTATTTTGTCACGCAGAATCCTTGCAAGAGAATTATAGGTTATATTTCAAGAATCCTCTTGCACTAATTCTGCATGGAAATTAATGACAGACTCCGTAATTATTTATGTCAAGCAGTTTACCGAGAACATATCCTATGCTTCGTCGAAGAGAAACTTTTGATAATACGATTTGTATAAATGCCATGGCTCACAAACTGAAAATACAATAAAATGGTCTAACACCCCCCCCCCCTTCCATAATTAATATAAACGCCTTTAGCGGGGCAATCTGCTCCCCCCCCCCTGCACAACACACCGTACATCCTCCACTGCTAACGGGTTCAGGAATCGTTCAAAGATCATTCGTTATGAATGCAATTTTTTTGCCAGTGCAGCTACTTACACGCTCCACAGTTCTACGTATTTGCAAACCCTCAGGAATGCGTTCATCTACTGCCACTGTGTCAATATAAAAACCTGGTAGAACAGGATTGGTCTGTCTCCTTGCCATGTTTTCATTGGCCCAGAAGTGTTCCAGGGACGCGATTAGATATCACCACCTTATTTGCACTGAAACAGCGCAGTGCAGATGCAGAGCAAGTAAATATGTCTTCTCTTGCACCTCTGGCTGTACACTTGCAATTGAGGTTTATGCACCTACCCACAGCCGTCTTTAGTAGAACGCCACGGCCTTATATCTGGCAACACTGCACACAAGGGTCATTTTGATACTTGTTTTAGCTCTCCAAATGCTATGGTTGTATCTGATTCGTTATTCTGGCGTACACACAGGCAAATCAGGGGAAGCCACCGCCGTTAGCGAGACCAAAGAAGTGTTAAAATGACCGTTCCTAGCAGGGTTGCCAGATCTAAGGCCGGGGCCTTCTACTAAATATGGCTATGACCTGCCGCATGAACGGTGTTTTAGCGTACCGCGCCAATTAATTTTATGCGCGAAACAGCTACACGTATTCGCAATATATTTATCTACGAAAAGAATACGCGGTTAAAACTAGCCTTATATGATTTTAAAAATGCAGCATACTTACTACAAACACGTTATGGGAACTCTCAAAATGGCTACAAGCGGCTTTTTTTAGACAGCCGTTACTGGAAAAAATACCACCTGGATTCGTAAAACACAACGTTAGAAGCATGCGTTGGACTTTACTACAAGCTTTTCACAAATAAAATTGTAGGGTCGCCGTTTTATGTTCAATAGGAAAAATAGTAGTAGGAAAACACTGCACGGCAGTTTAGCACGCCGCGAATATAGGCGATGCTGTTACCGCCGAGTGTGGAAAGATGAACCTTATCGACTCACTGTCTCCGCGCATCAAACGAGGAAAATTACATCCGGTGTATAGGCATCTTAAGAGAAGTCCTCGACTGGCGCATGGACGGCGTTGCAGCGTGTCACACGTATTCTGTTTTACGCGAAACAGCTTAAGTTATGCATATTATGTTTACCTACGAAAAGAACACACACTTGAAACCATGCTTCTATTTTTTCAAAAATGCAGCACGCTTGTTAGAAACATGATATTCGGACCTCTCAAAATGGCTAAAAACGGGTTTTTTTTTAGACTGTTGTAACTCCGAAAATATTACCTAAATTCGTAAAGTGCAAAACGAGAGGCATGCGTTAGTCTTTACTTCAAACTATTCAAAAATAAAATATTGGGGTCACCGCTTAAAGTACCGTAGGAAAAAGATTACGACGGAAACCTTGCACGCCAGTTTGGCGCGCTGCGACTAGAGGCGATATGCTTCTCGTCAAGCGTGGGACACTGGCTCTTACCGCTACGTTGTTCCCACGCGTCAGAGGTGGAAATTTGACACCGCGAAGGACTCCTCTTAACTACACCTGCAATTTTGTGACCTCCCCTGACCAGTGTTGCCGGGAGCTCCACTCAGTTAAACATTTCCATCAAAACCATCAAGCTTGTTCCACGATTCACTCGATTGGTCTCATAAAGCGCCCAGCTCTAAATTTAGCTGGGGAGAATCCTGTACATGTGTGTATAAGCTGCGCATGCTCGTAGACAGCAAAGCGATTTACACTGAAGCATTTAATAAGCGCATATTTGCGACCATTTCCTACTATCACGTGACTTTTTGCTATTCCGTTTGCGCATATTTGATACCGCTACAGCTTGACCAGACGCAGCGCAAGGACAAATTTTACGTAGCACGTATATTTTTTTTTTGTTCGATATTTAATAAGGATGCCCCCTAGTGTCTATGTATAGGCTGTTCACTATAAACTACGCACTCTACAAAACTTGTAATTAATTGAAAATATGTTTTATTGGCCCAATATATGTTAACTTTTGAGGGTTTTGAAACGTTTACTCTGGTTTTTAGTTACATAGAATTTTTCACATTAAAATAGTAAAATTAACGGCAAAACTACCTAAATAAAACTTTATGCAGTGCTTACTTTATTGTGAACGGCCTATATGCGTGTAGGAAACGTAACTGTAAGTGAAGAAAATCACAAGATTTAACCATTCCCTAGTTATTCTTGACGATATGTTAAAAGTACTTACTTAGTCGTGAACACTCTATAGAAGCAAGCGCCAGAGATAGGGAACACTATGTCGTTCATCGTCCCCGAGAAGTTAAGAGGCACGGGCGGCGCTAGTTATTCGAGATGGGCGCGTCACGTATTTAGCGAGCTCATTGTATGCAATGTTTTACCTGCGTAGGCTGCGATAATGCAGGACGCCTACTTGTGGAGAGTAATTAAGGGGTACCTGGTGGGACGAGGGGAGAGAGGTAGGGCACGTTGCCTCAGCCAGACATGCAAAACATCGCCATTCTGCAGGAGTGAGCGTGATTGTTTCAATAGGGCTTGTAGTGTGTTCGAGGAGGTTCGCAAGTCTCCAGCGATGTCTCAGACAAAGAACAGAGGAAGGCAATATACTTTGTTTACTATAACTTCAGTCAAATTTGACAGCTACTTATGATGGTTAGAGGCAGCGATTTTTGGTGAAAAGAATTCTGCAACGATTTGTTTCAATGCCCTATGTGAACATCTGTTTCTCTGCTACATGGTCAGTGATTGGACGTTTTTGACTTACGGCGTCTCGGGGTCCCATACCCGCAAACCACGGACGTGTGATGCCTTGGTAACATTGTTATGGTTGGTGCAGTCAAATGAGCCACGCCTCTGCCCTATTATATTCTGCCAATAACCACGAACCAGAGTTGCACGTGTGCGCGTAAGGCATTGAAACAGGTTGTTGCAGAATTCTTTTCATCAAAAATCGCTGGCTCTAATGATGGTTAATCGCGGGAAAACTTGACTGTTTGCTGCATTTCAACACACTTTCGGCTTATTAGATTATTACTGGCTTTCGCTTGTACGAGGAACTGTTGTCCTATTTGACTAAGCCAATAAGAATCCCGCTATTGTAATATTTGATGCCTGTTATTGGTCTGCAGACAGCTATGTTGTGTCAGACGTATATCACCCAGCCATACATGTCACAAGAAACTACAGTATTTTCAAGGTTATGTCGGCACAAAACATTTTCGCAACATTTAATGTCTAGCAATATCTGTTCATATTTTGTAATATGTGTCACAATGCAACACATTTTTAGTTTTGAAATAGGCACGAGATATCCATTTTACCACTTGTACTGTAAATTTGGTATTGAATTGTGACACATAATAGAAAATACTAACACTTATTGTCCGTAATTACATGTCACATTTTACTAAAGTCATACGAAAGAAACAGTGCATATCTGACGTATTAACTTAAAGTCAAACATAGATGACTGGAAAGTGTTTTTACTATGTAGCCAATTTTTAGAAGCAAAATAACCGGGCTACTGCAAAATATCGGGATCAGATTTCCCTGATTTTTCCAAGTTTCCCAGACAAATATTAAGAATTTCCAGTCTTTTACATGTAATAAAAAAATCACAAACTGTAACATTATTTTAAAATGAGAAAACTTTGAGGTTGTTATGCTGCCTCACTGTGTTTGTAATATTTAGCTACAACTGCTTGGACAGCGAATATTATTTGGATTGTTTGCTATTACGGGCAGTCCTGGTAGCTTCGTATTCTATAAACTGTACCATTACACTTATATTTACTGTAACCGCGTAGAGCAAACAATTTCAAACCAAGACAACTATGTCCTGTTTTCCTATTTTTACGGTGGTGAGAAATAAATAATCAATTACTAAAAATTAATGCAAATGCAGGACTTACAAGAGAAGTCAAATGACCGGGTATGAAGTTCGTATTACATACTTGAATTTAAAGACACCAAAAGCAATTTCCCTGACTTTTCCAGGCTCCCTTGACCAATTCCAATGTCCCTGACATCTGCAGGTTTTCCCGTATTTTTTGCAGACTTACATCAAGCCTAATAAAGGTTATAATTTTGGTTAATTATTAGAGCCACTGATTTTATTTATGTAATGAACTTTGCAACAATTTTTCTTAATGTCTAACGTAGGTACACATTTAAAACTCTGCTTCGCTGTCAGTTATTTGAAGTTTTAACTCTCAATGTCTTGAGGATCTACCCACAAATCACAGAAGTGGTGTCGCAGTAACCTAATTCTTATTGGTAGGCCCTATATTCTATCTCGTATAAGAATTCCATATTTTGACAGTTAACTTCTGAGAAGTGTGTCTGTAAACCGGATTGCAGAGACCCTAATTTTCCACGAAACCAGGGTGGTAGGTTTAAAACTCCAAACAAAGGGATTGCCAGGAACGTTTCCCAGAATACATATGTCAAAATATGAAGAAGTTACACGAAACAGACTATAATACCAAATAAGCGAAGTGAGTGAAGATATTTTGGTCAGCACTTAACATCGTGGTCTTCAGCGCTGGTGGAAGGTTACATGATGTGAGTATAGAGCAGCGCCGGAATGAATGGGCGGGGGAAACGGGAGATCCCCGAGAAAACCCGCCGACCAACGGCATCGTCTGGCACGATTCCCACATGCGGAAATCCGGGGACCGATTGCCTTTGTGAGAGGCGAGAGGTCCAACCCCTTGGCCACCGCAACCCCGCCAAACAAGCGAAGCCTCATCACAAAGACACTCGGTCAATAACCACGCTGCAGATGTGCACAATATTGAAACCAAGAGGTGGCAAAACCTTGTCGCTAAAATCATGTGTCGTTAATTATATGACGCCAAATACGACAGTATTTAGGGATTATTTTGCCAAAGATATTTTAACGATTCTTCACTTCCCCTAGACATGCTCCTTGACGCGCACAGGGACTGTGAAACAAGAGTTAATCGAGCCAGCAGTCATTCTCACAGAGAATACGTGTACGCTCGTGCGCTGTTTACGCAGGGATTCTCGCAAACATAACCTAGCAACTAGCTTACTGCGGACGAACTGATCTCCCGAGGGCGTTATTACGAGCTATCTGCGATGTGGTTATCGATAACTCGCACCTACGGAAATCCTCATGCTAATGAATGCCGCGGGCAGACATCTCTCTCCGGCCCGGCCAACCGCTAATTATACGCCGCAAAAACCACAAATTGGCGTCCTTGGACTGCACAATAGCATCGTAATAGGCCGCAAACCCACGTCACGGCGACTATTTACGTGGAATTCCTGGCTGAGTTAGTTAACTTACTTCATTACCAATTTAAAAAAATTCCTTAAGAAAAAATCGATACTACTTTATCTCCAATGTTGAATATTTTAGCCTTGATGTGGACGGTACAGTATTTAAAAAACATTAAGCAGAATTTAAAAAATAAAAAAAAAAAAACTACGAGCAATAGTTTTATTGGCTTGTTCGGCAGTTCATGTCGAGTAGACTATAACACCTAGAATCTCAAATAAGATCCACCCTGAAGGCAACGTACAGACCATACCAACCTGATTGCACTGCAATTCAATAATAACTAGAAGAGACACAGTAAGTTCGCCAATTTTGTTTGGGAAGAAGTTAGATTTTGAAATGTGACTTCGTGGACTGGGCACTGTTCATAAGTCTCGCCCGTGAAGACTCTATACCATTTGTGAATTACAGACGTTTTATTCGTCAGTAAACATTTCTGAATGAGCCAGTCAAATGACAAACCTCTCCTTGGAAAGACACGGGGACGATAATTGAAAGAAAGCTGACGAAATATGTATAATAGAGCCGCTCATTTTTTGATGAAAAGAATTTGTAACTAATTTGTTTCAATTCCTTACGTGTATCAGTGGCGTGTCGTGTGTTAAATGTATTTCTCGACGTCTGTGCAAATCCGAGTGTGGCCTATTAGTAGAAATGATGGTATATCTCGAAAATGTTTTGTGCCAGCATATACTCCATTTCATATAAATTTGGATAAATATGACAGCAACTTATGAGCAATAATTTGTAATTTTTAGTTATTTGTGGTACTACACAAGACAAACTTTGCAGTACAAATGCTGAAATGGGCATCTCAGGTTTATTTTAGAGCTAAAAATGTTTTGAAATGTGCAACAAATCACAAAATTCTGAAAAGTTATTGCCCTTAAGTTGCTGTCGAAATGGAGTATACCCTTGAAAACACTATAGTTTCTTGCTACACATATGATTCGGTGGTATACTTCTTAGTTGTCTGCAGACCAATAACAGGCATCCGATATTACAATATCGGAATTATTATTAACTCAGTCAAATAGGGAAACAGCTCCAAGTACAATCTGAAGCCAGTGATCTTCTGGTAAGCTGAACGTGTGTTGAAACCCAGCAAACAGTCAAGTTTTCCTGCGATAAACCATCATCTCTACCTATCAGTTATTGGCAGCGTGTCTTTGTACAGATACGTCACTTATTGGACTGTACCAATGAGAGCAAGGTTAACTGGGACACCACACGCTTGTTATCTACTGGTAGAACCCAAAGACGCTGGGAGTTATAACATCCAATCACTGACCACATAGCAGAGCTGCAGGTGTGCGCGTCAGGCACCAAAACAAAGTGATGCAAAAATATTTTCGCGAAAACTTCCTGCTAATAGGTCGCCACTGCAGACGTCACAAAGTACAGCTCTACTTTGAGGTCAATTATAACAGACGCGTGGTGTCTCAGTAACATTATTCTGATTGGCACAGTCAAATTAGCGAACCCTCTGCATCACGATCATAGAGGAACAGGTCTAGACACTTGGAGTTCAAAATTGACCCTCTTATGACTGATTGGTGCCACTGGCACTCTGGTGTTGTTTTAACATTGTATAAATGGATTTACAAAGAGCAAGAACGTGTCGGAGCTGCTAGGAGATGTGATAGTACGACGCTATATTGCAATGTTAAAACAACACTTCATTGCTAGTGGCGCTTTCAGTCATAACGAGGTCAACTCAATAGCATTGGTAGATAGGCGAGTGTCCAGACCTGTTATTCTAAGACCGTGCTCTGCATAAATTCAAGCTATCCTTAATTTTTAATTTGTCTATTTTGTAGTAGTTGTGTGTTATTGTTAGCGACAGGCAAAATGTACAGTTTCACTGACTTGAAGGCTAGCCTACAAGAATATGTGTGTTCTCAAGCAGACACAAGCTGTTCATTGGCTGTTCCCTGCCACAGTGGTACCACACAACTGGCCCTACAATTAGTAGCTCTTTAGAGTGTCAAATAAGTCACCTATGGTAAGTCAAAAGCCAGTTGCTAAAGTCTCACAAACTTACGAGTTTGGAGTCTAGCTTGTGACCAAAACAAAATGCGAGTTTTTTTTTTAAGGCCCCTATTGATTGTTGAGGATTAGACGTAAGAAAATACAAAGCGTCCCTACATAGCAGAGACCTGAGCAATCAGTCATAGGACGTATACTTGTAGCGACAACTAGGCGTGTTCTCGTACATAAGACACACTGAGGTTGGAAACCAAGGTAGACACTGACAGGAGGAGAGTATCATCTGTGAGTGTAGAAGAGAAAAATGAACAGAAAATATGAAAACACGCTTAGCTTCTAGTCGGTTTTCTCACAAAAAAAAAGTTACGAAAGGTAATACAGGTATGTATCCACAAAGGATCCACAAGTAAATTATTTGTTTCAGAAGAATATGTATTATAAAAATAGTTATAATGCAATAATTCGCTGAAATTTTATTTTTTTTCTAATCGTATATATAATATTTAGAATCAAAACTTTGACTCTAGTAACCAATATACGACTTTTGTATTTGCCTTACAAAATATTGCGGTCGACAGTGTATTACTTGTGAAAAATTGGAATAAATAAAGCATCTTGGAATGGGACCAACTTTATTAACTAGGAAGGTTCATCAACTGCGCAAAATAAAGACGATTTATTATTATCATTGTTATAATAATTTATTAAGTGACGCATTGCTAGGGCCGATGATTTTTGGTGAAAATATATCTGCCCTACTTTGTTTCAGTGCCTTAAGTACACATCTGAAACTCTGCTTCACAATTATTGGCAGCTTGTCTTCGTGTCAAGTCTCTCATCTGACTTCAAAGTGGGGCAGAAATATTATCACCAAAAATCATCAACTCTACATATTCCGTGTTGCAGCAGCGACACCGCATCACGATAGCCTACTGCGCGCCGAGAACTCGGTCACGTGATCCACAGTTGGAAATAAAAACACCCGGCAGATGTCTTGGCAAAAGTGCAGTTGTTCCTCTTGACATTCGCGCCGCCGGGATGGCCACAACCACACGAAGAAAGTGGTAAGGGGAGGGGTAATGTCTCGCCAAATCTGTGTTTTCAAGGAAAACATGCGCCGCTGTTCCCGTCGCAGACTGAAGCCGGTTTGTTTATGACCCCGACTTGCTGCCGAAGTAAGGACAAATACCTCACCTACACTACAATACCGGACACTTAGGCCCGTGTTCCATTTCAGTGCAATGTACCCTTGATCACTTCCCCTGGAGCCCTATGCCCTTGTTCACTTCACGAAGCAGGCTGCATTTTGTGAATTCTGACCTAGGGCTCTAGAAGGGTAAGTGGCTCGTCCTTTTAGCTGAAGGGGACATTCTAGGGTGCATATGAGCCCTTGCTGTGAATTCGAACAGCGGCGTGTGTGACGTCACTTCCGCGATGAACTTTCCAAGTGCTTGAAGCGTGGTAAGGGCCCTTGGACGGCCAATTCGAACACGTCCTTAGTATACATGTTTTAGCATGGCGAAAAGTGGAAATCACCCACCTAGTGAAAAATTATTGATGCCATGGTACAGAATAAAATGAATGTACGTACTTTTTTCTAAGCAACTCCGTATGTTATTTTTATGGATATCAAAGATATATACTATCAGCTCTCAGCTCGTTTACGTATTCACACCTCGCATGTCCCGGTCTGGACGGAGACCTCGCTCTCCTCGGGAATCGATTCCCGCTAAGCGAAAAATTGCGATTCCGAAAACGTTCGAGGGCACTTGACTGAAATTTACGACGTGATATCCGTTAACCACTTGGCCCCGAGGTACAGTTCAGTATCAGTGATATTTCACAAGACTTTGCAACACTGTCCAATTCAAAACACTGTATTAGCGTTAAAACTGTCAAATTCAAAACACTGTATTATCGTTAAAGTTAGTGATTTTTGGAGAAAAGAATTTTGCAACAATTTGTGTCATTGTCTTACGTTCACATCTGTACCTTTGCGTCACTGTTTATTGGCAGTAAGCTAATTGATTAGGATTGAACTTGGACTGAAGTTAAGGGCTTGTTCCCGAGTTTTTTCAGACTGGTGCCTATAACTCAAATATTTTTTAACCAAAAGTTTTGAAAAAATTTGAGTCAATGTGCAATCACACGATGCACAATACTGTGGGCGCGTTTTTTTTTTAATAATGTACCATTCGCCAGAAAAAAAAATAATTTCCTTCATTTTTGCTTATTTTCACGACGAAAAACGTGGTATTTTGGGCAATGAAATCTAAAAAACCGTTCAGTATAATTGTACAAAAAAATTCAGCTACAGATTATAACATATAAGTGTCAAAACTGTGCAGCGAAATTTTGATGAGTATTAGGTAGCAATAAAAATAATATTTTCGAAATCACTGCAAAACTCCGCAACAAGGCCTTAATACAGAACGTACGAGAAATGAACAAGAACTTAACATGTGTTTACAGCAAATAATTTAAATTCAGACTGATGTGTAAACATGGAGTGAATTTAGACCGAACACGGTGCAGAGGTGGACATCTTTTAGGCAAACGTTGAACTACAGACTGTCGAAAATCAAACAGGCACACATTTGTTATACAGGACAATTTTAACGACTTGCATAACAAAACAAACGATTAAATGTGACGACAGGACATGGCCTTAGGAAGGAAGGTTGGCCCATGAACCGACTGTAGTGGTGTTTGTGGCAGTGTTACCAACAACAGCGGACCTCGTGCAGGCATGCAGGGAGATGCAGGAGGCACGTCGGTGGAATGCGGGCCAGGTGGTCCAGGTCGTGCCTCTTCCTCTAGACGACTACCCTCCCTCCCCATCCGCCATGCCATCATCCAACACTCACATCCTCTCAGGCTTCTTCATCCGCGAGACCTTCACTCCTGCAAGTCGGCAAACTAAAATATTTTAAGTTATTACTTGTATTTGCGTCATAGTCCAGCGAAAACTTCCGAGACAGATGATTTACCTGAATTCAATCAGGATTGCCACAAGGAGGGATCACTGCGCAAGTTGCACATTTAGATTTTTTTTTGGGGGGGGGGGTGTTCAAGAATAAAATGTTTAGTCATAAACGAAAAATATATTTCATAATTGTACAAGTGCTATCTTGGTATTACCTACTAGTTGTATTTGCTTACGATTGTTTTTACGAAATGGTAGCCTAAATATATCTTCAGTACTCAATTATAACTCGTAGTAAATTTATTTTTGAGTTTTTGGGAGGATTTGCGCATTGGGTTTTTTTTTGGGGGGGGGGGGGCACTACTGAATTCAATTACACTGACCTTACTGTCAGACATAATGATTTTCATATAGAGGCGCGAGTATTTCGCGTTTTGATTGTAAGTCACGTTGAACGTTAGGAACGTATATCTCACTGTCACTTCTCTGATTGGACGACAGCTGTTTTAGCAAACCTGTGACGGCTGCAAGCCAGTAGTAAATAAGGAAATCAGAGGCGTCATTAAGGCGTGTTAGGAAAGGGGGGGGGCAAATGCCCCTTCCCTAAATTTTGAATGAAAAGTGTATAAAATTTGTTGTGTACTTTGTTATTTAAGTAATGCTTACGTAAGTACATAAAACTGATGTTTTATTATTAAAAAACATAATTTTACACATGCTTAATTATTTTACAAAATTCCTAATAGCATTCTCCAAAATGCAAAAAGGCTAAGTCCACCAAAAAAATTATCCACTCCCCCCAATTATGCCACTTGAAAGAAATAATTCGTAGGGATACCAATGCTTCCAGCTTATTCGGTTAGAAGCCAATAGATATTGGGCTGTAACCAGTGAATATATAGGACTGAGATGTTTCCTTCAACGCCGTTGTTCCTGCCCCGTCTATTCCGCTTTCTCCATATTGAAATATGTTCCTGACTCTCTGAGTAGGCCTACGTGTTATCCTGTTTTAAGGCACCTCCCCCCCTCCCCCACTTCTCCATAATCCAGTTCAAATTTCAATTCGGAATCGTTCGCTTACCTACAACTAGAACAACTTAACCACGCATAGGTATTTATGTTCGGAATTTATAATATGTTTTAATGAATTAGTAACTAATTTCCACTGGGCACCTAATAAATTTAACTACCAATACGAACATGACACTGTTCGAAGGAGTGTCGGACTAAGGGCGCGGAAGAAAGCAATTTTCATCTTATGAATTTTTTTTTTATTTAACGGAGTTTTTGCATAATAGTTTGTCAGAGTAAAATTTGCATGTCACGGTTTTAAGAACAACACTAAAACGAACTGACTTACCGAACTGAAATAACTTACCACTGTTTTTTTTCTTCAAATTATTGTTTTTTTTTAATTTCAATTAAAAATTTCAGAATTTCTTAAATACAAAAATATTTTATTTTTGTTTCTGTATAGGAAACCTTGACTAGAACATCGTTATTCATTATGAATTATTTAGGTACGGCTGGCCGCCTTATCGATTTTCACCTCATATGAACACACTCTAGCTAGATACTGAACTTAAGGGGCCCGCCTCGTTGCCATAACATCACACTTCAGCGTGTTTGAAGAAAACGTTTTACACCGAAACTAATACACGTGTGTTCACGCCGTTTCTCTACGAAAAGAACACACACTTCAGACGACTGCCCTTAAGTACTTTCAAGACAACACACGTATTAGAAATCCCCATTTAGGGCACGTCAAAATGGGTTAAAACGGGGTTTTCAGACTGCTATAGCGGAAAATATACGAGCCGAATACATGTGAAACCACTTAAGGGTAGTGCATTGGACTTTAGTAAAGTGATTTCGTAAATAAAACAACAGGGTCACCACTTAAAAAGTCCCATAGGAAATTTGTTTTTTCGCGAAGACTGCACGCCTTAGGCGTAGAGCCGACGCACCGTTGTATGGCCCATACGACGTCGCCCTTAGCACCATACCTCACTCACACAAACACATGTGCCACGAGGCGGGCCCCTTAATCTATTGATTTTCCACAATACCTTCTGCTTTAAAATATTTGTTGGTAAATGTGGCAATGTTAAATCATAGAAGATATTTGCGATGAATTTTAGAGATCATAATAGTGTTATATGTTCATCTTATATTAGGCTTGGAACCATTCTTTAAAGTTAACCTATAATTCCCTTGTAATGATTCTGCATGACAAAGTAATAAAATATTCCATTATTGTTTATATCAAGCAGTTTATCCTATGTCATGTCAAAGAGAAAATTTTGATAAGACATCTGGAATAAATGTTATGGCTCGAAAACTGAAAAATTAAGAAAAATTTATAAACACCCCCAACCCCCTAAAAGGTTTTCTTTTAGGCAAATCCCCGAAAGCCGAGAACTCAAAAGTGTCCAACGTTTTTCAACTCTCACGCGTAAATTAATTCCAGAGCAGCTTTCACAAAAAAAAAACCGTTTCACTTGAAAGTAACGAAATTCTTAACCAGCCACTAACTCTACCGGGAAGCACAACTGCGAGCCACATCAGAATCATCCTGCCAAGAAAACCACAGGCGCGTCGGAATTTCCATCAGACCGCGACTTGCAGTCACGGAGCTCAGCCATGCGTGAGCTGTAAACAATTGCTTGTGTACACGGAACTGATACACACTTCTCATTTACAAACCTGTTGAATAACACAATCACCTTCATTACAATCTCCAATAATGATCAACTCTTAATTACACATACGAATTTAACAACTGAACATTTATAATCGTTGCAAAGGTCAGTCAAACGTTTTATGTCCAACTTTCTAGGATTTTCAGCCATACTCAACTCCCTCCCCCCCCCCCTTCCCACACACACACACAATTTTTTTGTTGGACTTCATCATATAAAACTCACGTGTTTTTACGTCACAGGTTTTTCGAGTGTCCACATAGATTGCTTACTGAAGAATGCGTGATGAAATAGTTATCCGAAGTTGATTACGGTTATAGCCACTGTTTTCTGGCGAAAATAATTTTGCAGCAACTTGTTTCAGTGTCTTATGTACACACCTGCAGCTGTGCTTCATGGTTATTGTATAACATGAATTTGTTCAGAGGTGTCGCTCATTTGACTGTGCCAATCAGAATAATGTTTCTGAGACATGTGATTTGCGGGTAGAATACCTGGACGCTGAGAGTTAAAAACATCTAACCAATGACAGCGAAACAGAGCTGCAGATTTTCACGTATAACAATGAAACAAACTGGTTCAAAAAAACTTTTCGCCAAAAATGTGCGACTCTGATTAGGATTTTAAATCCATATACTAAGTTCCTTAGAAATTTTCCAAAAAAAATTTACGACACCTAAGACCTGTAGCATATTTCATGCACTATTCTCACTAAAAAAAAAAAAAAAAAAACTCAGGTATTACGCACGTATTTATATTACACTATGTGGCGCAAGAATATCGCATGTATTTGACTTGCGTAGTATCAGTGGTGGAAGTGGAATGGCGGGGTGTGGGGCCCGTTGTTTTGTAGGTTAGAGCGTCCAATCACTGTAGCAATAAAGCCATGGACCGTGCATCAACGCATTTTCGCTGTTGAACATTTCTCCAAAACGAATGTCTATATCATCACAGTCCATGCGTTCTTTTTGAGCCAGCCTTCATATATACATATATATACATACATATATAGTGTATATATATATATATATATATATATATATATATATATATATATAGACATATATGTATTTTTATTTAAGGTAACACCCAGCATATCAATCGGTGTCTTGAGACTTAACGTCACAGTTGTAGACTGTGCCTGGCTTTCAATACAACAGTATGCCAACAAACACTGATGCTGAAATCCTGTGGCGCACTGCAAACTGCACCGATACTTGACCTTCACCGCAGAACTACGCCTAGTCATTATCACGCACTGGTTGTTCTTGTTAGGTACGCGAATGAAATATGTCAGTTGTCACATTCTTTTACTTGCCAGCGTCCTTATACGGTAGGAATTCTCTGTCAAGAGACCCTGACATAGTGACATTCTACTCCGGCAAGCGTCGTTACAGGAAATTATTGACTGTCAGAACTGTACCACGGGTTCAATGAAGTGGCTTTTAAGGGCTTGCTCCCGAGTTTTTTCCAGACTGGTGCCAATAACTCAAATATTTTTTAACCAAAAGTTTTGAAATAATTTGAGTCAATGTGCAATCACACGATGCACAATACTGCGGACGCGTTTTTTTTTTTTAATAATGTACCATTCGCCAACAAAAAAGTAATTTCCTTCATTTTTGCTTATTTTCACGACGAAAAACGTGGTACTTTGGGTAATGAAATCTAAAAAACAGTTCAGTATAATTCTACAAAAAAATTCTGCTACAAATTATAACATATAAGTGCCAAAACGGTGTAGCGAAATTTTGATATGGTACTAGGTAGCAATAAAAAAAATATTTTCGAAATCACTGCAAAACTCCCTAACAAGGCCTTAAGGTCATGGTCTTTCATATATTTCAAACAATTGCAAATAACTCATATATATATCCACCAAATGTTTAAAAAAAATGTGAGACTGTTTACAGTCATACAATACACATTTTTAAAGTGAGTTTTTTTTTTTTTAATAATGTACCGTTTGCTAGCAAAAAATTATTTTCCTTCATTTTGGCTTATTTTGAACTCAAAATACTGTCCGCGCGCAGCTCTGAGTCCCTGGTGTGTACGAATTTTTCGTCGTAAGCGTCATGTAGCCTACGTCACAGTAACACAGTAACAAACTCATCCCAACTTACGACGTTACTTCGGCTAGTATGTGCGTCGACATGGTATCATCCTAGCTGTATTATTTATATCTTTACGGACGAAAATCGCATACCCGCCATGGATTCAGAGCTGGCGTGCGGACAGTATGTGATATTCCAGGGACAACCATTTATAAATATGTTCGGTGTACTGCAACAGAAAAATGCAGATGCAAACGATGACATATAAGTCTTAAAAATGGAGGAATGAATTTTTTATACTGCATACGTATTAATTTGCGTTAAAAAAAAAACTTTCCAAACCACTGCAAAACTTAATAGCGAGGCCTTAATAGTAAATAAAATTAATTCAGAACAATTAAACTGGAGAAAGAAAGCTGAGAAAACTCAGGACAGTAAAATCACGACACAGCAGACAACTACATCACAAACACAAGACACCTGCAAGCCTACATGTTTTACATATTCTGTGCCACGATTTTCATACCAAAAAAGGACGGCAAAAACACCCGTTTTTTTCCCATTTTAGGCCACTAAAAATATGTTTTAATGATCAGTGGTGAACTTTAAATAGGTATACGTTCTCTGAATGCTATATAGATCGTTCGGGATAAAGTGAGCACTAAAATGTCAACCTTTGAAAAATATCACTAGCCGTTACTGCAAGTAACTGAACATTAACTATAGTTGCCTTACTGCTTGTATGGTTGGCAGCAAAATAATGGAATATAGTTTCAAATATTTCCTAATTTGAATACAACACTGAAACAAAACAACCGAAATTGACGTTATTGTATTTGATATAACTAATATACCAGTTTTTAAATCAAGCTGTATTGATTCATACTGATTGCACAATTTATCTTACACGCGAAAACATCAAGTTACGTGTCCAGAGAGGTTAGGCATTTCCCGTCGTTTGCCGTTACGCGCGGAAAAATACGAATTTGCAGAAAATAGAACTTTAGCAGGGTTTTTTGAGTGCTCTATTTATCCCGTACCGCCTATACATAAGCCGGTATCACTCATGTATACTGAGCAGTTTTCGAAAATATTTTAATAGTCGATGTTCAGCAAATTGCTCGGCGACCTGAGCAGACGGCAACCGGAGAAAGTTAGACAATTTTATAGTATTTTCAGTTATTGAGCCATAACATTTATTCAAATTGTATTATCAAAATTTTCTCTTTGGCAAGGCGTAGGATTTATTCTTGGTAAACTACTTTACGTAAATAAGAATGAAATATTGCATTAATTTGTCATGCGGAATCATTGCAAGATAATTATAGGTTAACTTTTAAAAATTTTCCTGCAATGATTCTGCGTGACAAATTAACGAAAGATTACATTATTATTTATGTCAAGCAGTTTACCAAGAACAGTCCTATATTCAACGCTTTGTCGAAAATTAAATACAATTTCAATGAATATAACTGCTCAAAAACCTAAAATACAATCAAATTGTCTAAGACTACATTTCACGGGTTGGGGCTTTACGTGTATAAAAATCCAATACAAAATATTTTTTATTTTAAATAAGAATTCCTAAAAGTAACAAAATTTCTTTTTTAATTTCAGAAATTTTTAAAAAATACAAAACATTGTTTGAATGGGTTTTTATATACTTAAAATCCCTAGACAGTGATACGTACTTTCACTGTGAAGTATTGCGTTACATTAAGTTAATTAGTTTTCGGGGGTGTATATACAAAAAACATGCAAATTTTTATTTTAGGCTAAATGCCATTATGGGAAAACTGGCTGAGCTAAAATTATTTTTGTAAGAGCAAAATGTACTGCTAAGTAATGTCCACAAAACAAACACTGTGTTATGCAAATATAAAATTATGAGTTTTCCCCACTCGGACAACCTTAAGTGCGCGGAAACCACAGTTTTCAACGTCTTTATATTATATTTGTATATTTGTACCAGATATTTCTTTTCTTATTTTAGACATAAATTGTGATTATATCTACTTCTTAGGAAACTTCTGTATCTCTCATAGTTTTTGCGTAATGACTCGTAAACGTCAAACTTCGCACTTTACGGTTTTAAGTACGCCACTAAAACTAACTGACATACCAAACCGACAAAATTCACAGTGCATAACAATTTTGTAGGCTATGATTTTGATTTGACATATATAAAAATAAAATATTTTTATATTTAATAAAAAATGCTGAATTTTGAAATGAAATTTAAAAAATATCAACAATTTTTTAGAAACACAAACAATATATATTTTTGTATATATGTCAAATCATAGCCTACAACATTGTTATGCACTGTGAATTTTTTTCAGGTTGGTATGTCAGTTGGTTTTAAAGGCGTACTTAAGGGCGTTGGACCCGTAAAAATTCAAAATTTTATGTTTGTGCCAAACACTGTTCAACTTTTGCACATCAGATAACATGTCATTTCCCCAAATAAAAAAAAATTAGGTCCCATAGTTTTTGCATAATCACTCATCAAAGTCTCAAAATGGCCATTGCGGTGTAGCCAAAATAAAAAAAAAGTAATTAACGAATAAATTAAAAATTACAGTAACTGATAGTCAGTGTATCAATGCATTTTACGACATGGTTGACAAAAGTTAGTTTTGAAAATTTCCGTAGTAGCCAAAAGTCAAAGTTATGCAAAAATTTACCCATTTTCATCAATTTTTTAAAAATACAAAAAGTTATCGCTTTTGTGTTCACAAACGTGTCTTGAAGTAGCTCACATCATTAAGAATCAATATGAATTATCTTGTTTCTGTAAGTTAATAATTTTTTATTATTTTGGCTACACCGCAACTGCCATTTTGTGATTTTGATAGGTCATAATGCTAAAACTATGGGACCTAATTTTTTTTTATTTGGCGAAATGACATGTTATCTGATGTGTAAAAGTTGAACAGTGTTTGGCACAAATATAAAATTTTGAATTTTTACGGGTCCAACGTCCTTAAAATCGTAAAGCCCAAATTTTGACGTTTACGACTTATTACGCAAAAACTATGAGAGATTCAAAAATTTCCTAAGAGGAAAATTTAATCACAATTGATGTCCAAAATAAGAAAAAAATATATGGTACAAATATAAAAATAAATAAATGGGAAAGCTGGAATTGTTCCTAAATGTTGGTTATGGCCCGATTCCTTCCACGTTTCTTGTCTGCCCGAAGCAAAGGTCCCGCCTCCAACGACCTCACACTCGACTAGACGCTAACGTCCAACTGCCCACCTACGAGCACGTGTGGAGCTCTGGCTGCAGGACGTCGAACCTGCGAATTCCAACCGTCTCTTGCGGAACTTGTCCGCGAAACATGACAACGCAGGTTCTGCCTCTCAAGTCAGCAGGCCCGCCTACATCACGACAACTTCTGCGCACTTCGGCTACGTTCATTTCCTTTTACTATAAGCCCTCCAATCACTGGCCAGTAAATATGTTTTTAGGAACGGAATATGACAGCCGTACTGGAATCACAACGCGACAGACTCGACGCGATGGGCGCGATACGACACTAAAAAATTCCTCGTTAAGAGGGCGTGGTACATACTTCAACGCTAAAAGCATTCATCTATAACTGTAGGTTTCTAGAAGCCAATTTACAACAATTAAACAATAGCAATCCTAAACAACAATTTTAGCCAACGTTTTAAACAAAATTGTTTCCAGTGTTACGAACTTCTGAGGCACAATCTCTGACGCCGGGACCTCGTACATTTAACTGCGGCGCAAGAGATCACTAGTATCGAATGAGTAATTCTGGATAAATATTTGCTCATACAGTTGGCAAATACCATTATCTAGGATTGCCATGGAGTAAAAAAAGCGTAGAAATAAATGGATGATTTCAGCAATTATTTATCTACCACGCGCTCGTAAACTTGTCGACTTGTTTTCGTCGCACGGCCCGTCATCGGCTACCTTCGCTCGAGACATGCACAATTAACGTCATTATCTGGTGACAGACGAAACTTTACTGACCTGTACATACGAGAGTACAACCAATGATTACATTGACCACGAGCATCTTACTGACGTCAGTTCAGTTTCGTTCGTGACTGCTTTACAGGTCTACCGCAGAACTTGCAATTACTGGACAAGAATCTATATATGCAGCAGAGCAACGATATTGTTGGCCAAATAGTTGTCGAGCGAACATACAGCACATTGCAGTCTAGTCTACTGCTAGAAAATAAAACCGTATTTTACACAAGTCTTTAGCCACTGCTGAGGACGCCGTCTCTCGCACATCAGCACTCTGAACCTGAAATAGGAGCCTCCAACCCAGACGTCAAAATTCCCAACTCACCAGTGTCTGATCAGCAGCTTCAGTAAATAAAGGAACGGTGGTCGACGATCTCAGCTACTATCAATACCTAAGACTTAAATCAAAAATAAAAAAACTGACTCACTAGGACACTAAGTTTCAAATCGATCAGACCAGTAGGATTACTCTCATTCAGTACAAAATGAAAATAAAAAAACTAGAAAAGAAATTATCTTTAAACGGCTAAAGAGATTTCCTTAAATAAAAAATTTAAAAAAAATTCGACCCACGGGATACTAAGTTTCAAATCGATCAGACCAGTAGGATTACTCACATTCAGTAAAAAATGAAAATAAAAAAACTAGAAAAGAAATTATATTTAAACGGCTAAAGAGATTTCCTTAAATAAAAAATTTAAAAAAAAAAATCGACCCACGGGATACTAAGTTTCAAACCGATCAGACCAGTAGAATTACTCACATTCACTTATATATAAAAAACTTAGAAAATATCATATGATCTTTAAACAGCTGAAGAGATTTCCTCGAATCGTAGATAAGAACACTCTCCATAGAGTCAGCTTTCAAACAAAAAAACTGCATAAAAATCGGTTCATTCGTTTAGGAGCTACGATGCCTCAGACATACACGCAATGCAGACACGTCCAACTTTTTGCGTCGGGGGTTAAAAACACAATAATAAAGAAACGCAGCCATCGACCACTCGCAATCCCAGGTGTTGTCTAAACATACGCATCAGGTCGCCACACTGAATTCTATTTATGATTTTTATTCTACCTACTTCTGAGGAAAACAATGTTAAATCTGCTATTATATAGCTATTTCTATTTATTTTACGCTACAGTACAGGCACTGAAATTGAGTTGCTGAAGTACATTTAGGCCAGAATCAGTCGAGCAAATTACCCTAATAAAAAATCGCCCTCTGATTGCTGCCTAATTATATGTAAACCGCTAACTTGCAATGCCTGTTGTAACAAAATGTACGCAGAAATTGCTATGTAATCGTAGATTGTGTGGTACATAGTCAATGCTAATTCGTGTATTGAAAACTTCAGCTTTCGTGAATACAATACAAAAACACATTTCCCGGATGACAATACAATCACCGCAGTTTCGAACATTTGATCACGGCGTGAGGGATCACGCTGAACAAACGTTTCACTCCTGGCAAATATTTGCTTTTAAAGTTGGCTAACATGTTATACAGGATTGATACTTTTTACTTTTATTTCCAGAAACGTAAAGATTTAAACCAACGTTTTTATTTTAGTTTAGTTTAGCCACTGTTATTTGTCGAAAAAAATTGTACCAATTTGTTTCAAGGTGAGCACGTCTACAGATCTGCTTCGTGGCCAATGATATTGTGTGTTTTAAACTATCGGCGTCTAGGGATTCTACACGTATTAATACTTTCCAATAACCATGAAGCAAAGCCCGCAGATGCGTAAGTAGAACACTGAAACAAATCGATGTAAAATTATTTTCACCAAACTGTTCAGCACAACAGAGGTATACCAAGGGAATGACCTGACTCGTGTAATGTCCAGCACACGGATAGTCGATGCGTACAAACACACATAAGCCTAGCACACACAGCAGATGCGAGTGTATACGTCCAAATATTGCACGTAAACGCAACATTCTATCAAGAAAATAACTGCGAGACCTTTTCCCGGCGAGCTCACCTGCAGCACACGTGGAAGTTTAGCATCTTCGCCAGAGGCGAGGACGCGCGACAGCACGAGGAAGACGGGACGAACAGCTTGCAGCGTGTTCACAGTTACATTTTTAACTCAGAGACCAGTAAACGTGCGTCCACAATGCTTATCTACGAAAAGAAAACACACTTCACACTACTTGTGAAAGTGACTATTGAAACACCACACACATTGGAAGCATTATTTTTAGGGACTGGAAAATTTCGCGAATTCAATTACCTGCAGGCTAGAATCCATTGCACTATACATACTCAAGCCCCGACCATTTGTCCACTAGCTGCTACTCAGTGGAACAGCAAACAATGAACTAATATACGGGGCTTGAGTATGCATAGGACAACGGATTCTAGCCTACGGGTAATTGAACTCGCGAAATTTTCCAGTCCCTAATTATTTTACATCCCTCAGATTTTGCTAATTTTCAGACGGTTGCTTGTCAAGACATACGTACCGCATTAATTCTGCAATCGGTAGAGCCACGATTTTATGGCGAAAAGATTTTTGCAACATTTGGTTTCGATGCGTCATGTGCACACCTGCAGCTCTGCTACATCGTCTGTGGTTGGATGATTTTACTCTCACTTGCCTTGGCAAATTATAGACGTACAGACTCACAATAGTCTTATTCTGATTGGTGCAGTCAAATGAGAAACTTGCCTGAACAAAGACACGCTACCAATAACCTTGAAACAGAACTGCCGATGTGCACGAGAGACACTGAAACAAAGTGGGGCAAAAATCTTTTCGCGACAAAATCGTGGCCCTAGCAATCGGGTCTGCAATTACACTGTACTTCACTACAGCGACGGGTTCAATAAAATGATAGACTCAACGGTTAAATTCCATCGGGGAAAACGTAACAGCGGGAAAACTACACGCGTGTTTACGACTTTGGTCGTAGAGGCGATATCACAATACATGTGCCGGCCGACATCGCCCGTAGCGCCTCATCGACTTTCACCTCACACACACAACCAAATGTTTTGCATCTAGTCACTAAACTTTTTTTTTTTTTTAAGAAACTATTTAACGTGCATTAAACTTGCATAGTTGTGAAAAGAGCACACACTTTAAGGGCGCGGTCTACCGCAATTTTCATCATTTTTTTTTTTACTTGTACCAGATATTTTTTTTCTTATTTAGGTTACAAAATGTGATTAAATTTGGCTCTTATGAAATTTTTTCATCTCTCATAGTTTTCGCGTAATGGCTTGTTAAAGTCATATTTTTGAGTGTTTCAGTTTTGACTACTACACTAAAACCAACTGATATACCAAACTCAAAAAAATCACAGTGGATGAAGACATTGCAGGCACAATGACACCATCATAAAATTAAAGAATAAAAATTATTTGAATTTTAAAAAATTGCTGAAACTGAAAATAAAAATTTAAAAAGTTCAAGATTTTTTTAAAAATACAAATAATGTTTATTCTTTAATTTTATGAGCATGTCATTGTAGCCTGCAATGTCTTTATCCACTGTGATTTTTTTGAGTTTGGTATATCAGTTGGTTTTAGTGTAGTCGTTAAAACGGAAATATGCAAAATATAACTTTAGCAAGCCATTATGCGAAAACTATGAGAGATAAAAAAAATTTCATAGGAGCCAACTTTAGTCATATTTTGTGTCTGAAACAATAAAAAAAATATCTGGTACAAATACAAAATAAAGTAATGTTGATGAAAATTGCGGTAGACCGCGCCCGTAAACTACGTCGCTATAATTTTAACAATTCGGAATGTTTGTCAGAAAAATCATGTTCGGGACCCTAAAATTTGACAAAAACAGCTTTTCCATGCACTGTGCGCCAGTTGAGTGGCTTGCGTGGACAGGTGATGGATATAGACAGTGTTTTTTGGCGAAAAGAATTTTGCAAAAACTAGTTTCAATGCTACTGCGACACGTCCGTGATTTGCAGGTAGGACCCCGAGACGCCGAAAGTTAAAAACCTCCAAACACTGACCATGAAGCAGAGAAACAGACGTTGCAGAATTCTTTTCACAAAAAAAAAAACACTGGCTCTAGTGACAGGCTTAGTTAGAAACCCGGAAATTTCGTGGATTCGTTTGAGGAGAAGTTAGATTTTGAAGTAATGTACGTGTGTGTTATGTTCGCGATTGGGTCACTGTATATTAAACTTGTCCTTGATGACCCTGAACCTATAACAAACCTGCTCTATAATACTCACCGACTACTGTGATATCAACTCACCGGAGCAGCAGTCAATGTACAAAGTAGCTAAAGGCAAAGTTTATATAGGACTGTGGCGTTCATCCTGCAAGTCGTTGAACCAGCGATATTTCCGGTTCTACAGCGGTAATGCATTACGCTTGTCTGCGGCAATCTTACCACTCCATCGATTATCTGCCTCACACACAAATGAAGTCTATGTAGGGAGGGCTCTTAAGGGCCCCTCCTACCCGCGCGTGAGAGGCTCAAAAGCGACGGAACTGTAAGATCGACCTTGAAGCGCGCATCAACGGTTTTTACTATGGGACACTAAGCGGTGACCATACAATTTTCTTGGTGGAAAGTCTGCAAATAAGTTCAGTGCAGGTCGCAATCTGGGTTTCACATACATCCGGTTAGTACATTTTGAAGTACTGCAGTCTGAAAAAAGGCCGTTTTTAGCAATGTTGGAGGGCTTAGAAACAGCGTCTTAAGAATGAGGTCCCTACCTTGTCTGAAGTTTGTTTTCTTTTCGTACGTTGGCATAATGGGCACACGTGGAAAATTTTCGCAGAAAAAACCTGTTTACGAACACACTGCAACACATTTGAAGCGTGGGGTAGGCGGTCGCCTTAAGGTGGAGTAACTCACCTGGACGTCCTCCCTGATCCTCATGGCATGGCGCGCGGCGTCGCAGCAGCACTCACATCGCGGCTGTAGCAGGCTCCTCCCGTGAAGAGGCCGCGACCAACACTGCCTTCACCGTCGTCGTCGTGCGGCGGGCTTGCCCTCTCCTCTCCCGCTCTCTCCTACATCGCGAGGAAGACTGTACGGTAAGGAGGGGGGCAAAGAGCCGCCACGTACCAGCCAGCCACCGCCAGTGCTGTTTTGTTCCTCCAAGTCAATATTAACTCTAGCAGCAGCTATTTGCCACCAAGTACTCAACAGCCGTCAACTACCTTTACCTTCCGACCACGGCCGTAGAAGAACAGGTCTGGACACTCGCCTGGAAACTTGACCCCCTTGTTGTTTGGCTGCAGTTCGTCAAGTTACCGATAATGCTATACATTTTTGGCGCTGTAATCCGGGCGGTCGGAACAAACTCCGCCCACTTCCCTCCTACTAAGACAAACAATTTATCAAAACGTATTTTTTTTACTAATTTATGAAATACTCACTTCTCTCACAATTTTAAATCATGGCTCCAGCAATCTTTATTTACTTCATAACGTTAACAATGGAAAAAAATGGGCGGAGTTTGAGTCCGACCGCCCGGAAAACAGCGCCAAAAAGTACGACATTCTCGGTAACTTGACGAACTACAGCCAAACAACAAGGGGGTCAAGTAAAATACATTGGTAGATAGGCGAGTGTCCAGACCTGTTCTTCTACGACCGTGCTCCCGACACAGAAACTATTCACACGCACGCGGCAATTTCTGTGCTTCATTCACCCTCACGACAGACTGCACAGTTATCTTGCATACTCTGCTGTAAAGACGTAACAAATTCGCGTTTCATTTTAGGTTTAAGAGGAAGTGTTAGACAATTTTATTGTATTTTCAGTTTTTGAGCCAATACTTTTATTCAAATTGTATTATAAAATTTTCTTCATCGGCACAGCATACGATATATTCTTGGTAAACTGCTTGACATAAATAATAATAATGGAATATGTCATTAATATGCTATGCGGAATCATTGCAAGTAATTATAGGTTAACTTTCAAGAATACTCTCGCAAAGATTCTGTATGACACATTAATGAAATATTCCATTATAATTTGTGTCAAACAGTTTGCCAAGAATATAGCCTATGCTTTGACGAAGAGAAAATTTTGATAATACTATTTGAATGAATGTTATGGCTCAAATTTTGGAAAAAAAAAAAAAAAAAAAAAAAAAAAAAAAAAAAAAAAAAAAAAAAAAAAAAAAAAAAAAAAAAAAAAAAAAAAAAAAAAAAAAAAAAAAAAAAAAAAAAAAAAAAAAAAAAAAAAAAAAAAAAAAAAAAAAAAAAAAAAAAAAAAAAAAAAAAAAAAAAAAAAAAAAAAAAAAAAAAAATCTAACACTCCCCCTTAAGAGCGCGTGATAGATAAATAAACGCTAAAAACATCAATTGATTTCTACGCTTTTTTCGAAGCCAATATGGATAAAATACTCAATGACTAGAGATGATGGTATATCGCGAAAATGTTTTGTGTCAACATAGCCTTGAAAACACTGACACAACGTAGCTGTCTGCAGACCAATAACATGCATTAAATATTAAAATAGCGGCATTCTTATTGGCTCAATCAAATAGGGCAGTAGCTCCACGTACAAGGAAAAGCCAGTAATCTTTTGATAAGTTGAACGTATGTTGAAG